>PVKH010004479.1:0-23309 GCA_004027955.1 Chaetophractus vellerosus | reverse complement strand
GGCCAGCTGCGGCTTATCCGGCGATCGGCTCACTCCAGCATCAGAACTGCTTTTCAAGTTTCCTCCAAAGCTCTGCTCTCAATCTGCTTCTCTCCATCTGCTTTTCTACTTGAGACCACGCCCACCGAGGGGTGGGGCTCAACGTCTCACTGACGTGGCAATTAACGCCCTACTCATAACTTAATCATGCCCAGATGAACAGATGAGCTTACAAACATAATCTAACTTATATTTTTGGAATTCATAATTAATTTAAACTCAAACCACTACAAAATTAATTAAAAGGAAGTAGCCTATGTTTTAAAAAATTAGATCCTTATTGTTTTTCTACCTATTTCTACTGAATGCTTTCAGTGGTATTACCTGTCTCTACAGGCCGAGTCCCCACTAGTTTTTGTCATGTAAGACTTTTTCCCCAAAGTTAATTACACAAATGATCCATCAGTAATTTTTGAACCTGGGTCACCAAGGACACTTTTGTTTATTCATTTGGTTGCAGGTTTGACAAATAAAAGAAATAATTCAAGTTTGAAAATGCAAAACTCTCTCTTATTGAATAGAGGTCAGAAACTTAATCTTTTCACAATAGCAGGAGTTCCTTTTGAGCCAATTTATGCACTTGATTGATGATAGTAACTGTAACTGTTCATGGGGATGCAAACAAAAGTGACCAGAAATGCTCTTGCATGGTTTCAACATAACATTCATTTTCAAATTTATAAATATGAGGATTATTCAAATTAAATAACTGATAGGGGGAGGCTCTGATTACCTGCCAGAAGGGTACGCATGCTGAATTCTTTTGTTTGGGTTATATCCACTATTGAAAGATTCAGTTATATTTTTGTCTGGTAAATGGATTTTTCCTGATAGTATAAACATGAGATGTGAGTGATAATGTGGCTATTAATGAAATGTCAGTTTTTTTGATGCATTACTCTTAGATGGTCTATGTTTGTTTATATGATGATTTTTATGCAATCATGAGTAGGAGGTCATAGGAGGGTAGTATAACTTGAGGGACATTAAGTATCACTGTAGCCCTACCAAGAAAAACAAAGCATACAATGGACATTTTGGCTCATGTCACATCAACTCATTAGAAATACAAATTTTAAAATATCTAAATTGTAATATAAAGAGTAATCAATCAGTAAGAACATAATTTATTACTCAACACCCACTCTGTAATATCAGAGTCATCATGGAAGGACACTGTTAATCTCTGGAAGAAAACATGACTTTTTAGAATTGAATACTAATCAAGTCAGCAGTGCTGCAGAATTATATCAGAGAAGCACAGGCATCTCTATGTTTAGAAAAAGCAAATACAGTGAGGGAAGTGGGCTGCAGAAATAGTTCTTTATGCATCCCCAGATGGTCTGATGTAAATGTCAAGTGTGAACCCACATTATAGGCAAACCATGAACAAGTTCATGTCCTTTCCCCATAATAGTGAATGAATTCCTGGGATTTAACTCTGATATTTGGATACATAACTAGAACCCGCCCTCTGTCCACCAACACAGAGAGGTAATATTTTAAAGCAATGTGTTGTTGTAGATTTAATCATTCACCTCATTAAGATGTGTTCAAGTCTTTTTCCAGATTGCTGTTTTTGTGAACCCATTTGCAGATAGGAACTTCAAAGGTGTTATTATTTGTGGACTCATTTGTGAATAGGATCTTCAAAGGCCTAATTAGATGAAACCAAATGAATGAGGGTGGGCCCTATTCCTTATCACTGGAATGCTTATGAGGCAGAGGAAATCCCAACACAAATAAACCAGAAGAAGCCAAAGAATGAAGTAGTCTCCATATGACAGTGGCAGAGATACAAAGCAAGTAACCACAAGGATTGTGGCAAGCCAGCAGCAGACGCTATAGACTTCAGATGAAAGCATGGCATGTTAAAACTTGATTTTACATTCTAGCATTCAAATCTGTAAGACTAAATTTCTGGTGTTTAAGCTAACCAATTGAGTGGTATTTGTCATTGCAGCCATAGCAGAAAAGGACAATATTAAAACTTTCACATAATAATGCAATTGGAAGGTCCAGGAAAATTTCAGGAACGCTTTTTTTTTTAGAAAGTGCTGATCCAATTTTTAAAAGTTTGCTTAGCTGGTGTAGTATTTAGTATGTGTTCTTTGAGAAGATATCAAGAAGAATTTGAGAAAAATTTAGACCTGCAAATTTCCTGACTTTCTGTTTTAGTATCTTACTTACAGCTGATCCAAGATGACAGAACAGGGAATGACAAGCAGCACTTCACCAGAAGCTGTGTGAAGGCTAACAGGTTTGCCTGGCAAAAGGGAAGCCAAGAGACTGTAAGGGCAATTGGAGAGGGCAGCTAGAATGGGGGTACCCAGTTGGTCATGGGAAAGGGAAACTGTAGGAGAGAGGGCACTCAAGTCACACACAGATGGCTCAGAGGGACAGGGAATCCAGGGGGGTAACTTGGCTGGAAGACCAGCACTCAGCCAGCTACAAGAGTAAAGAAAGCCCCCAGGCAACCAAGGGAGTGTCCCAGTACCCAAAAGGCTCCCAGAGGGGGGAACCTCCAGGACAAACAATTGTGGGACCAGCACCCAGCCAACTCAGGGGAAGAGAGGTATAGGGAGTAAGGGAGTCAGTGTTACCAGAGCAGTTGGGGATTAGGGGAATGCCAGCCAGAGCTGAAGTGCCTCCAGGGAAGGGGAGGGGGAGCTGGTCAAGCAAGCTGTCATACCCACCTGCCCTGCCAGAGAGAGGAATTGCATCAGTGAGGTGGTGGACTGAGAGGTACCTAAAAGTCCTGGAGAGAGTGAAGCCAGGAAAGGCAACAAACAAATCATCAGAAGGTCATTTGTCCTGAGAAAAGAGGGTGGGGAGAGACAGATGAGGAGCCTTCAGAAGCCTAACCAGTGGAGCAAGTTTAGCTCGGGGGTGTAGCTTACTGATGGAAAGACTGACTTACATATATGAGGTCCTTTTACCTCTTAAAAAAAAAAGTCTAACCACCCTGAGGGATAGAGTGGCAAGGAGAGACAGCCCAGAAGCTGTAGGTGACCAACCAGTCCTGAAGAGAAGGGATCCAGAGAGTGATCCATTGAGTTGTCAGGCACCTATCTGCTCCTTAGGGAGAGAGGGTTGAGAACAAGCAGCATTGTGAACTTATAGACTGAGTGGGTTTTCTAATTTATATTTTATATTTATTTTTTTATACCTTTCTCTTTTTTCTTTATTTTTATCTTGACACCTGGGTACCTTATGGGCTACAGGATGATTGGTTATTGAGCATTGGCAGCCTGAGACAATTGCTAGTGACCTGAGAGGGAAGACTGTTTTTCCTTTCCTTTACTTCTTTTATTTTCTTTTCCTTCCTTTTTCTTTTTTTTCATTCTTAGTTTCTTTATTTCTTTTCTTACATTTTCTCTCTTCTGTTGCTTTTCATTGATTCCACCTTATCTTGTTTGTTCTTCATTTTCTTTCATCTCTTTTGATCTTTCCAGTCTTTTATCTTATCTACCTGTTTATTTTTTTAACTCCATCTTTTTTATTCTCATTACTTTGTATTTTTTATGAGTTTTCACTCTTACTATGTATTTTTTCCTGATTCTTTTATGGTTCCTTTTCCACCTCTTTTTTTATTATTCTTTATTCTTTTCTTTCTTCTTTCCATTTCTATGGTCTTAATATTTATGCGTGGGGGAAACATGAACAAATAAAAAGGTGTACAATTAGTAGAACCAAGTGCCAAAAATGATGCTTAACCAAAACAAAATGAAATAAATACCCTAGAGTAGAAAGAAAAGTTCACCAGATGAATAAGCCCACCAAGTAAACAGATGTATAGACTCCAGCAAAAAATTACAAGCTATACAAAGAAACGAGAAGACATGGCCTAGTCTAATTAACAAGCTAAAAACCAGGAGGAGAAACAAAATGTGGAATAACTAATCCAGGATGTTCAAACAAATGTCAATAATCAACTTAATGAAATGAAGGAGGAGATAAAGGGTATCAGCGAAACACTAGGGAAACATACAGAAGAAATAGTAAGCATATGTAAAAAGATAACAGATCTGATGGTGATGGAAGGCACTATACAAGAAATTAAATATAACCCAGAAGTATGGAAAAACAGATTTGAACAGGCAGAGGAAGAAAGAATTAGAGACATCAAAGACAGAACATCTGAAATTGCTCAAATAGTAGAAAAAAATAGATAAAGATATTTAAAACATTCATCAGGGTTCCAAGGCATTGAATGACAACATAAAGTGCACAAACATACACATTATGGGCATTGCAGATGAAGAAGAGAAGGGAAAGGGGGCAGAAGGTGTGCTGGAGGAAATAATGGCTGAAAATTTCCCAACTCTTTTGAAGGACACAGATGTACATGGCCAGGAATCGCAGTGAACTCATAACAATATCAATATATTAACATGCCTACCCTGAGACACATACTTATCAAATTGTCAAATGCTCAAGACAAAGAGAGAACTCTGAATGCAGCAAGAGGAAAGAGACCATATATAATGGAAGCTCAATAAGATTAAGTGCTGACTCATCTGAAACCATGGAAGCAAGAAGACAGTGGTATGACATAGTTAAGGTGCTAAAAGAAAAACCTTCCAGCCAAGAATTCTGTATCCAGAAAAGCAGGCATACAAAAATGAGGGAGAGTTCAACATATTCACAGATAAATAGAAATTAAGATAATTTATTAAAAGACCTGCCCTTCAAGAAATATTAAAAGGAGTTCTGAAGACTGGAAGGAAAAAACAGGAGAGAGAGGGTTGGAGGAGAGCATAGAAAGGAAGATTATTATTAAGAATAATTAAATGGATAAAAAGAGAAAGAAAAGCAAAGTATGACATATATGAACCTAAAGAAAAATGGATAATGTAAGTACTGTCCTGAGAGTAAAAACACTGAATGTTAACTCTCCAATCAAAAGACAAACTTTGGCAAAATAGGTTAAGGAAATATGACCTATCTATATGCTGTCCACAAGAACCTCACATTTGATCCAGGGACACAAGCAGGTTGCAAGTAAATAGATGGAAATCGATTTTCATGCAAAAAGTAACCAAAAAGTTGCTGGAGTAGCTATACTAATATTGGACAAAATAAACTTTAAATGCAAAACTACTGAAAGAGACAAAGAATGACAGTACATATTAATAAAAGGGCAATCTATCTAAAAGAAAGAACAATCAGAAGTAGTTATGCACCTAACCAGGGTATCCCATAATACATGAGGCAAACAATGGAAAAACTAAGGGGAGAAATAGATGCCTCTACAATTATAGTGGGGGACTTTAATACACCATTGTCACCATTAGGCAGAATATCTCAAAAGAAGATTAATAAAGTAACAGAAACCTTGAATAATATGTTAGAGGATCTAGACCTAATAGATATATACAGAACATTACACCCAAATACAGCAGCATATACATTCTTCTCCTGTGTACATGGATCATTCACCAGGATAGACAAGACGCTAGGTCACAGAAGAAATCTCAATGAACTTAGAAAGATTAAAATTATACAGAGTCATTTTTCTGACCACAGCTGAATGAAGTTGGAAATTAATAAGGGACAGATAACCAGAATAAGCAAAAAGATATGGAGTTAAACAGACACACTCTTAAATAATCAGTTGGTCAAGGAGGAAATTGCAAAAGATATCAGCAACTACCATGAAACAAATGAAAATCAGAATACAATATATCAAAACCTAAGTGATGCAGCTAAATCATGTAAGGGAAATTTATAACCATATAAGTCATATAAGCTTATAGTAAAGAAGAATAAAGAGCTAAAATCTAAGAACTAACTGCACACTTTAGAGGAAGTAGAAAAAGAACAACAGGCAGGAAGAGAGAAGGAAATAATAAAGATTACAGCAAAAATAAATGAAATTTAAAATAAAACACACACACACACCTATACACTAGATAATTTTAACAAAGCCAAAGCAGATTCTTTGAGAAGCTTTATAAAATCGACAAAGCCTTAGCTAGACTAATTTAAAAAAGAAGTTGCAAATACATAAAATATAAAACAAGAGGGGATATCACCACTTATCTCACATTAATGATTATCATTAAAGGGTCCTTTGAAAAATTGTATACCAACAAGATGGATTACTTAGATAAAATGGACAAAGTTCTAGAAACACACAAGCAACCTACATTGACAAAAGAACAAATTGATGAACTCAACAGGCCAAACACAATGATACTGA
Organism: Chaetophractus vellerosus; assembly: GCA_004027955.1. NCBI lineage: Eukaryota > Metazoa > Chordata > Mammalia > Cingulata > Chlamyphoridae > Chaetophractus > Chaetophractus vellerosus. The sequence continues at coordinate 17,065 of PVKH010004479.1, read as the reverse complement.
ATTAATCATCAAAAACCTCCCAACCAAGAAAAGCTCAGGGCCAAATGCTTACACAAATGAATCCTACCAATCATTCTGAAAAAAACTAACACCAACCCTGCTTAACCTCTTCCAAAAAAATAGGAGTGCCAGGACCATTAACTATTTCATTCTATGATGCCACCATCACCCTAATACCAAAGCCACATAAAGATGCCACAAGAAAAGAAAACTACAGACCAATCTCTGTAATAAACTTAGATGCTAAAATCATCAACAAAATACTTACTAATTGTATTCAACAACACATCAAAAGAATTATACACCATGATCAAGTGGGTTTTATCCCTGATATGAAAGAATGTTTCAATATAAGAAAACCAATCAATGTAATACACCACAGTAACAGATCAAGGAAAAAAAACATATGATCTTTGCAATTGATGCAGAAAAAGCTTTTGAAAACAAACTGCATCCTTTCTTGAAAAAAAATATTTCAAAAGGTAAAAATAGAAGGAAACTTCCTCAACATGAGAAAGGGTATATGTGAAAAACCCACAGCTAACATCATACTCAATGATGAAATGCTAAAGGCTGTCCCTCTAAGATCTGTAAAAAGAAAAGAATGCTCACTGTGACTATACTTACTTAACATCGTGTTAGAAGCACTAGCTTGAGCACTTAGGCAAGAAAAAGAAATAAATGGCATCCAAATTGAAAAGGAAGAATAAAAATTTCACTATTTGCAGGTGACATGATTCTATAATGTAGAAAGACCCCAAAACACTACAAAGCTACAGTGATCAAAACTGTATGGTATTTCCACAAAGATAGACATACTGACCAATGGAACTGTTTTGGTCAGCCACAGGAGTGCCTTTTGAAATATACCAAAAAGTGGTCGGTCTTTATAAAGGGTATTTATTTGGGGTAGAAGCTTACAGTTACCAGGCCACAAAGCATAAATTTCTTCCCATACCAGAGTCCACGTGTTGGAGGAAGATGGCTGCCGACGTCTCCAGGGTTTAGGCTTCTGGGTTCCTCTGTTCCCGGGGCTGCATTTCTCTCTGGGCTTAGCTTCTGTTTCCTTCACGAGTTCAGCTGTAGACTATCGGGCAAATGGCTCACTCCAGCATCAGAACTGCTTTTCAAGTCTCCTTCTCCAAAGCTCTGCTCTCAATCTGCTTCTCTCAATCTGCCCCTTGTCTAGCCTTTTATACTTGAGACCATGCCCACCGAGGGGTGGGGCTCAATGTCTCACTGACGTGGCAGTTAACACCCTACTCATAACTTAATCATGCCCAGATGAACAGATTAGTTTACAAACATAATCTAATCTATATTTTTGGAATTCATAATTAAATCAAACTCAAACCATTACAGGAACCAAATGGAGTGTTCTTAGATATCTCACATATATGGTCAACTGATACTCAACAAAGCCACCAAGCCCACTATACAGGGACAGAGTATCCTCTTCAACAAATGATGCTGGGAGCACTCGGTCCACATATACAAAAGATGACAGAGGACCACTATCACACACCCTTTACAAAAATTAACTCAAGATGGAACAGACCTAAATATAAGAGCCAAGACCATGAAACTCTTTGAAAACAATGTAGGGAAGCATCTATGAGATATTGTAGTAGGAAAAAGTTTCATGAACGTTACACACAAAGCATGAGCAATGAAAGAAAAAAATAGACAAATGGGACCTCCTCAAAATTAAAAACCTTTGCACTTCAAAAGAATTTTTGCAAGAAAGTGAAAAGACAACCTACTCAATGGGAGAAAATATTGAGAACCACTTATCTGATAAGAGACTAATACCTAGTATATCAAAAGAAATCATACATCTTGAAAATAAAAAGGCAAACAACCCATTTAAAAATGGGCAAGAGATTTGAATAGACATTTTTTGAAAGAGAAAATACAAATGGCTGAAGAGGACATGAAAAGATGCTCAAGATCAGTAACTATTAGGGAAATGCAAATCAAAACTACAGTGAGATATTATTTTACAGATTGGTGTAAAATATCAGATTGGTGGCTTAAAAAAAGCAGAGATTCATCCATGTTATCCCATGTGTTAATACTGTGTTCCTTCATACAGCTGAGTAATATTCAATGTATGTATAGACAATGGAATATATACTGTGTATATATACAATGGAATGTATACTGTATATATATACTTCATACAGCTGAGTTATATATAAATACAATGGAATATACTTTGTATATATATATATACAATGTATATACAATGCATGTATTCCATTACAATGTATGTATATACAATGGAATATATATTGTGTATACACACACAGTATAGACAGGGCAGACAGCTCAGGATTTTGGCACCCTGCCAGTGGACCCTACCTTGGAATTTATGCTCTCCAGTGTGACAGAGTTGGACTCAGTTGTGGTTTTCTTACACATGGCTCTTCTTCCCCTTCTATTTGAAACTATAGTTAGTACTAGAGTTGAATAGGTATATGTCCAAGAGACTTAAAGCTTTGGGCTTTCCATGTGCCAGTGATGCCCTGAATATCAACAGAGTTGCAACACCTACTCTCCAGTTCATTGGATTCACCCAGGACAAATGACAAGGAGATGATGATGGATAACAACCATCTCATGGAATAGAGAGAGTCTGCAACTGCAAGCAAGATAGTCCCATCCATTTGCCTCATGAGATCTAAGGCCCCTCTCAATTAGAGGTGGAATGGGTATCACCATCACAGAATCCTCAGGATTGTGAAATGAAAAATGGTCTATATTAGATTGACTGGTATTCTACTATAGACTTATTGTGATTCTAGCAATGGAAGAAATTTCATCATTGATGTGGAGGCAAGGTTCACAGGAGGTTCTGAGGGGAGGGAGAGGGAAAAACAGGTAAAATATGGGGGCATTTTCAAGACTTGGGAATTGTCCTGAATGACAGTGCAATGACAGATAAAAGCCTTATATAGCTTGTCATACTTGCAAAATTGTGCAGGATAGAGTGTAAACTACAATGTAAAGTATAATTTACACTTAGTGGCAATGCTCCAAAATGTGTTGATCAGATGTAACAAATGGACCACCCTAGTTAATGAAGGATGTTGTTAATATGGGAAAATGTGGGAGGGCTAGGGAGTGTGGCATATGGGAATCATATATATTTTTTATGTAACATTTATGTAATCTAAGTTTCTTTAAAAAAATTAAAAAGTGCATTGTGAATAAATAAATAAATATAAAGAGGAAGATGCATGCAGTGTAATCACATGAACCTGAACAGCAGAGAAGTAAAGAAGAGGTCGTCAGAGAGATTTTCAGAAGCATGAGGACTCCAGACTCCACTTGAAGGTCAAGGGAGATGAGAAAAGCATGAGAAAGAAACACATTTGCCAACAACCTGAATGATTTCTTTCAATCTATTTATTTATTTATTTTACAATTTTACAATAGAGGACATTATGAACTTAGGATAGATCATATGTATGTGAATATATCTCAATAAAACTGCTTAATAAACAAAAAGTAATAGAGTAAGAATACCATAAATAACAGCTACATACAGCAGAGGAAACAGAGATTGAGAGGTGAAGAATTTTCTTCCTTGTCATTTCTTTTGTTTATTATTATTGTTATTGAAATAATGAAAATGCTTTAATAATGATTGAAGTGATGAATGCACAGCTATATGATTATAACAAATACTGTTCATTGTGTATTTTGGATAAATTGTATGCTTTGTTAATATGTGTAGCAGTTTGGCAGTTTGATATGGTTTGAATTCCAAAAATAAATATTGGATTGTGCTTGTAAACTGGTTTATTAATCTGGGCATGATTAGGTTACAATTAGGGCATTGGCTGGGCCACATCAGTAGGGCATTGAACCCCACCCCTTGGTGGGTGAAATCTCGAAGATAAAAGACATGGCAAAGGACAGTGTTGGAGCAGTTTTGAGTTGAAGTTTTGATGTTTGAGTCTTGAGCTGGAGCCCTGGGAAGTAAGAGAGCTTGGTGGTGAGGAAGGAGAGATGGCCCTGGGATAGAGATAGGCCGTTTGCCTGATAGTCTACATCTGATCTTGTGGCACAAAGCAAGCCTGAGCCCAGAGAGAGGCAAGCCCTGGGAAGAGAGGAACCAAAGAAGCCTGAACCCTGGGCAAACATTGGGTGCTGTCTTGCCCCAATACATGACAATGCAATTTGGTGAGGGAAGAAACTTGTGCTTTATGGCCTGGTATCTACGCACTTCTATCCCAAATAAATGCACTTTATAAAGACCAACAGATTTCTGGTATTTTGCATCAGCACCCCTTTGGCTGACTAATACAGAATTTGGTACCGAGGAGTGGAGAAGTGCTTTTGCAACTACCAAAATGTAGGAACAGTTTTTGTAAATGGGTAAGAGGTATTTTGGGGGATGTTTTGAAATACTTGATGGAACAGGTCTAGATCACTTTGAAGAGACTGTTGATAGTAATATGGATGCTAAAGAGACTTTCTATCATGCCTTAGAAGTAAATTATGAAACTATTATTGGAAACTGGCAGAAAAGCAATCCATGTTTTAAAGTTGCAGAGAACTTAGCAAGATTAACTCCTGGTGTTATACGGAAGACAGAATTTGAAAATGGTGAACTGGAGCATTTAGCTGAAGAAATTTCCAAGATAAACTCAGAGAATGTGGCTTAGCTTCTCCTTGCAGCTTATAGCAAAAGACTAGATGAGCAAAATATACTAAGGACTGAACTTTTGGGCACAAAGAAAACAGAAACTGATTCTTGAATTTCCATGTTTCTGGAAATCAAGTTTCCAGATGCCCCATTTGAAGACTTAGCTAAACCTGGAACTTGTAAATCAGAATTTAAGATGCAGTTATCTTGGAAAGGCTTGTGGAAATTCTTACTGTTTGATGGCTTGGACCCTTGCTTCTTGCATAAACCAACAACATTTTTGAGAGCACTGTATGAACAAAACCACTGTCAGCTTGGACTAAAAGGAACATGGAATAGACAGATTGAAGGAGAAAGAGCTTTAAAAAGAAAACCATGGAAGCTGAGATCTGGAATTAAGACATCACCTTGGGCCAAGAGAGGAGCCCCACCCCATTTGCACAGAGAGAGTAAGTTTGCACCAGCAGTTGTAGATGGTGGATGTTCCCACCCAATGTTCTGGGAGAGTTTTGCCTCCCTAGGGTGCAGGGAGGGCAGAGCCCATTCCCCAAGGATTAGGGCAGTTAAGGTCAGCACGCTATAGGCCTGAGAGGGGTGGTCCTGTCCCCTATGCATTAGGGAAGGCCAGGGGGTCAACAAATTGATCTGAGAGGGTTGAGCCTATGTGCCAAAGGTTAGAGAAGGCCAGATGGTCAACTTGTTGCTCTGAGAGAGTTGAGCCTGTATGCCAAAATTTAAGGGGAATGTTGTCTTCACTTCACTGTACTAGGGGGCTAAGACTCTATCCCAAAGACTGGGTAAAGTGTGGCAATCACCCCAACACTCTTGGAGGGTGAGGTCTGGAGCTTGTTCGACACCCAGATGCTTGATGAAGGCGGAACCAAAAAAATGGACATTGGGCAAGCCTGTGGAAAGGGTGGGTCCCATGTAGCCCCAAGGAGAAGAAACCATCATCTTAAGAATGACACTCAGATTTTGAAATCAAATGGAGGATGCCCTGCAGGTTTACTGAACTGTAGAAGACCCATGACTCATGTTTAACCTCCCAATTTCTCCTTACGGTATAAAAATGTTTACCCTTTGTCTTTCCATTTGTATATTGGAAGCAGTTAAATGGTTTTGTAAGTTTCAGAGGTCTACAGCAGACAAGATTTTGCCCAAAGACAAACTGTATTTCTTTAAACTGCCCATGATATGATTCTGTACTTTCATGGTTACTGATTTAAAGTTTTTTGAATACTGTAATGTATTCTTGGAATTCAGAGGGTGGATTATAGCAGTTTGGCAGTTTGATATAGTTATGAATTCCAAAAATAGATATTGGATTGTGCTTGTAAACTGGTCTGTTAACCTGGGCATGATTATGTTATGATTAAGGAGTTGGCTGGGCCACATTGGTAGGGTGTTGAGCCCCATCCCTTGGTAGGTGAGGTCTCAAAGATAAAAGACATGGCAAAAGACAGTGTTGGAGCAGTTTTGAGCTGAAGTTTTGATGTTGGGTCTTGAGCTGGAGCCTTGGGAAGTAAGAGAGCTCAGTCATGAGGAAAGAGAGAAGGCCCCAGGATAGAGACAGGCCATTTGCCTGATAGTCTACAGCTGGTCTTGTGGTACAAAGCAAGCCTGAGCCCAGAGAGAGGCAAGCCCTGTGACGAGAGGAACCAAAGAAGCCTGGACCCTGGGAAAATGTCGGCAGTTGTCTTGCCCCAACACATGGCAATGGACTTTGGTGAGGGAAGAAACTTATGCTTTATGGCCTGGTAACTGTGGACTTCCACCCCCAAAAATACCCTTTATAAAAACCAACAGATTTCTGGTATTTTGCATCAGCAACTCTTTGGCTAACTAATACAATATGTATTAATAAAATCGATTTGTTTATTAAAAAAAACAGAGAATGTCAAGTGTTGGAGAGGATGTGGAACACTTATCCACTGTTGGTGGGAATGTGGAATGGTTAGCTATTGTGGGGTACAGTTTGGTGGTTCCTCAGGAAGCTAACTATAGAACTTCCATATGATCCAGCAAACCCACTGTTGGTTACTTACTCAAAAGAATTGAAAGCAGGGGCACAAATAGATATATGCACACCAATGTTCCTAGCAGCATTATTCACTATTGCCAAAAGTTGAAAGCAACCCGAATGTCCATTAACAGATGAATGGATAAGCAAACTCTGATATCTCCATACAATGGAATATTACTGGGCTGTAAGAATGAATGCAATATTAGCACAAGGGATGACATGGAGGAATCTTGAAGACTTTATGTTGAGTGAGGTAAGCCAGAAACTGAAGGACATATATTACATGACCTCACTGTTATGAATTAAGCAAATTTAGCAGACTCACAGAGCTAGAATGTGGAAGATAGGGTTTCAGAAGACAGAAAGCAAGCAGAGGGTGGTGAGCCCATGCCCATATGGGCAAAATCTACGAAAAGGCAGAAAGATATAGTGGTGCAGTGGATGAGTGTGACAGTGGTGCAGTGATGTGATTGGGTATGGCTGTGCAAATCTATGAGGAAGAATAGGTTGGTGCGATTGGGTTGGACTATCCATGGAACTGGGTGGAGGGTTGAGGGATATTGGCAGGTAATTCTGGGTATTTGCAGGTCTGTGGTTAAAATTACAATGTTGGGAATATTCCTTTTGAAAATAGCAGGGGATGGTTACTGATTTAGGGTGTTGGATGTTGGTGTGGGGTTCTTGGGACAGGGCGCTACTGGGGCAGACTTCTATGGAACACATAAGTGTTCATTTTGTCAAAAAGTGTTATATTAGTGACTGGAAACACACACAGCAATCAAGAAATAATCAAATTCCAAACATGGGAGTCCTGCTATGTTCTCAATTAGAGGGACAAGAATCCTCAAGAACATAGGCAGTGCTTAATAAAAGAAAACAGACCAATATGTCAAGCCCTCAATATTATTGCAAGTAAATATGAATCTCATATTGCAATAATTGAAGCTTGGTGGTTACCCTAGGCTCTGAGGGGAGGGGGTGGAAGAATAGAATAGTTGGAACACAGGACATTTTTAGGGCATTAAAATTGTTCAGAATGATCTTGCAATAAGCGACTTCTATTTCTTCAAAATTGATAAACCTGTAAGTTCTAAAATGTAAACCATAATGTAAACCATTTACCATGGTTAGTTGCAGTGCTCCAGTATTTGTACATCAATAGTAACAAATATAACATCTGCATGTAAAATGTTATTAAAAAGGAGAGGGGAATAGTGGGAGGCCATTGGGAATTTGGGAATCACCTATATTCTGTTTGACTTTTCTGTATCCTAAAGCTTCTTTGAAGATAAAACAATGAAAATTTAGACACTGGAGATATATATGGAAGAAAAAAATCACTGTCCATACAAGACAACAGAATTTACAGTTGTCTGTAACAGAAATTACAGTGATGAAAGACACAATGTCCACATTTTTTATTATTAAAATCAAAAATATATATTTTTGTGTTTTATCGGTGATTTTTAAAATTATTTCATTTTGTTATTAATTTTATTTGAATATTTTGTTGGCTTCATTTTGGAGAAGTATTGGATCACAGAAGTATCACAACAGTGGCAAGGGGGAATCTTGATGTGGAGTGTCAGTGATGGGGGGATGCATGGGAATGAATTCACCTAGGGCATGCCTGTTAGGCATATTAATTAGTTCAAGTGTTCATTGGACATTGTCTCAGTGGGTGGAGAGCCACACAATAATCAAAAGAATTCTGAGTTCCCATCCTGGGGAGTTCTGCTACATACTCTAATAGGGTATCAAGTATCCCCTGAGTGCAAGGGCAGTGCCTAGTGAAGTAAAGCAGACCATTATGCCAGGCCCTTGATATTGATGGTTTTACTTATAGACCTTTTCTTGTGAAATTGAAACCTGGCCTAATATTATATACTGCCTGTAACTTACCTCCTGAAAGCCTCCTCATTGCTCAAATAAGGCCTCTCTCTAAGCCAAACTCACCATAAAAAGGCACTACATTCCCCCTGGCATGGGACATGACTCCTGGGGATGAACCCCTCTGGCACTGAGGGATTATTACCAAACACCAACTAGCAACACTTCAGGAAAAAGACCTTGACCAAAAGGGCAAAATGGTAAATACAAATGAGTTTTTATTGCTACGTGATTTCAAAGTGGGTCAGTAGGTCATTCCAGAGGTTCTGCTTATGCAAGTCTCAGCAGTATCTCATTGACTGCCTCAGTAAACAGCGCCTTAAATAGCAGGGCTCCTGTGGGCTCTAGAGACATGTGGAATGTATAAACAGGGCAGGCAGCTCAGGAAATTCAGCACCCTGTCAGTGGGCCTTTCTTTGGAATTTATTCTCCCAAGTGTAACAGACTAAGACTCATTTATAGATTCTCTATACATAGCTCTTCAGCCCCTCTTATTTGAACCAATAACTAGCACTATACTTGATAAATATATGTTCCCGAGTCTTAAATCTTTGGTCCATCCATTTGCCACTTGAGTCCTGGATTTTAGCAGAGAGGCAACAATTACTCTCTAATTCATTGGAATAAAAAAAAAAGACAACAAACTTCAGATATTGATGGACAGCACCCATTACAAGGAACAGAGAGTGTCTGCAACTGCAAGCAAGATAGTAACATCCATCTGCCCCATGGGATCTATGCTATCAATTAGAAGCAGAGTGGGCGTCACCATCCCCAAATCCTCAAGATTGGGGAATGAAAAATGGACCCAGGTAGAATTATTATTATTTTTCTACTATAGACATTATTATTCTAGCAATGGAAGAACTCTTAGCATTGATGTAGGCCACCGTAGGTTCTGAGGGATGGGAGAGGGAAGAATAGGTATAATATGGTGGCATTTTTGAGACATTGTATTTGTCCTGCATGACATCTCAGTGACAGTTGCAGGCAATTGTATATTTTTCATAACTTAAAAAAATTGTGTGGGACAGACTGTAAACCGTAATGTAAACTCTAGTCCATGGTTAGCAGCAGTGCTTCAATATGTGTTCAACAATTGTAACAAATGCACTAAACAGATGAAGGATGTTGTTAATGTGTGAAAATTTGGTAGAAGGGAATACGGCATAGAGGACTATTTTCTGTTTTTATGTAACATTTATGTACTCTAAAGCATGTTTAAAAATAATTAGTTAATTTTTTAAAATCCAGTATGTCAGCCATCAATAAACTACTAACCTCCCAGTACTGAAGGATGCATCCCTTCACAGTTCTCTCTCAAAACCACAAGACAAAAAAGGGCCTAGAACTAAGCATGACATAAGCCAGATTGCTGGAAAAACAAATCACTAAAGGAAAAAAAAAAAAAGAAAAGAAAGTCAAAGACTGGAGAAAGATATTCAATGCATACAGTAACAAAAAAAAAGTTGAGTAGGTTTAATTATATCCAGTGAAATAGACATTATAAGCAAAAACATTTTTAGAGACAAGCAGGGACATTATATATTAATAAAGGGGCAATTCACTTGGAAGAAATAACAAATAAAAATATATATACACCTATCCAGGATGCCTAATGATATGTGAGGCAAAAATTGACAAAAGTGAACAGAGAAATAGATAACTATGCAATAAATTTGGAGACTTCAATTGACCACTCTCAGCAATGCGCAGAACATCTGGGCAGAAGATAAATAAAGAAAAAAGAAAAAGAGAGCTTGAATAATATGATAAAGGGACTAAACCTAACACACATACAGAACATTGCACCTCATATCAGCAGGATATACTTTCTTCTCAAGTTTTCATGAATCTTCTTGAGGATATACCATATATTGTGTCATAACGCAGATCTCAATAAATTCAGCAATATCAAAATTATGCAAAGCACTTTCTCCAATCATAATGGAACAAAGTTGGAAATCAATAAGAGACAAAAAAGGGAAAATTCACAAATATATGGAGATTAAAAAACACCATATTACATGATCAGTGTGTCAAAGAAGAAATTGTGAGATAAGTGAATCAATACCTTGAGACAAATGCAAACGAGAGCACAGTGAAAGGCAGAGTTGAGAGGAAAATTTAGAACCTTCAATGCTTACATTTAAAAAGAAGAAAGATCTAAAATCATTGACCTAATTACACTGGTGGAGGAAGTAGAAAAAGAACAGCAAAGTATCCCCAAAGCAAGTAGAAGAAATGAAATAACAAAAATCCAACAGAAATAAATGAAATTGAGAACAAAAAAAAAATCAAAAGATTATTAAAAAACCCAAAAGTTGGTCCCTCGAGAAGATTAACAATACTGGCAAATGCTTAGCTACATTGACAAAGAAAGAAAGACAGAAGATGCAAATAGATAAAACAGAAAAATGAAAACATAACCATTAATACTGACTCCAAGTACAGAAATAAGAGATCATAAGAGGACACTATGAGTAACTATATGCCAAAAACCTATACAATGTAGATGAAATGGAAAAATTACTAGGAACATACAAATAGCTTACACTGACTCTAGAAGTAATAGAAGACTGCAACAAAACAAACACAAGTAAAAGGATTGAAACAGTCATCTGACAACTCCCCAAAATTAAAAGGCCAGCACCAGATGGTTTCACAGATGAGTTCTCACATGCATCCAATGAAGAGTTAATACCAATCTTACTCAAACTCTTCTGAAATGTTGAGTTGGAAGGAACACTACCAAACTTGTTCTATGAAGCCAATATCACCCTAACGCCAAAGCCAGGTAATATATTATGAAAAAAAGAATGTTACAGACCAATTTCCCTAAGGAATATGGATACAAAAATCCTCAAAAAGAAATTTCTAATTGAATCCAACAACACATTAAAAGAATTATTTATTATGTTCAAGTGGGTTTTATACCAGGTATGCAAGGGTGGTTTAACACAAGAAAATCAATCTGTAAAATACATCACATTAATAAATCAAAGAAGTAAAATCTCTTGATCCTATCAATTGGCACAGAAAAAGCATTTGATAAAAAACAGCATAATTTCTGATAAAAATACTACAAAATATAGGAATTGAGGGAATCGTTCTCAACATGTTGAAGGCCATTTATAAAAATACCCACAGTTAACACTATACTCCATGATGAAAGAATGAAAGCTTTCCCACTGAGATCAGGGACAAGACAAGGTTTTCCACTGTCACCACTGTTGTTCAATATAGTGCCAGAGATTCTAGTTAGAGCAATGGGGCAAGAAAAAGAAATAAAAGGCATCCAAATCTGAAAGTAAGAAGTAAGGCTTTCCATATTCACAGTTGATATGAACCTGTACCTGGAAAGGTCTGAAAAATCACAACAAAGCTGCTAAAGCTATCAAACAGATTCATGAGAGTTTCAGAATACAAGATCAATATGCAAAAATCAATGGTGTTTATATAAACTAGTAATTTATAATCTGAGGAGGAAGTCAGGGAAAAAAGTTCCATTTACAATAGTGACTAAAAGAGTCAAATATTTAGGAATAAACTTAAACAAACATGTACAGCAATTGTGTTCAGAAAACTGTAGTGCATTGCTAAAAGACATTTTTAAAAGACCTAAATAATTGGAAAACCATGCATGCTCATGTATTGGAAGACTAAATATTAAGATGTCAATTCTACCCAAATTCATCTACAGTTTCAATGCAATTCTGATCTAAATTCCACCAACATTTTTTAAACAAATGGAAAACACAATTATCAAATTTATTTGAAAGTGTAAGAGACCCTGAATAGCCAAAAAAATCTTAAAAAGAGGAGCAAAGTTGTAGATTCTCACTGCCAGACTTTAAATCCTATTATGAAGCTACAGTCATAAAAACAGAATGTTACTGGCATAAAGATAGAAACATGGGCCAATGGAATCAAATTAATGTTTCAGAAACAGACCCTCAAATCTATGCCCAAATGTATTTGACAAGCCTGTCATAGCCACTCAGCTGGGTAAGAAGAGTCTATTCAACAAATAGAGCTGGGAGGTATCCATAGACAAAAGAGAGAGTTGATTTTGCCCATATGGGCATTGACTCACAACCTTCTTCTCCCATTCTGTCTCCTGTAAACCTACCTTCCAGACTATAGCTCAGTGAGCCTGCTCAATTTGCTTAATTCGTATCAGAAAGTTCATATAATACTTGTCCCTCAGTGCCTGGCTTACCTCACTCAACATAGGGACTTCAACATTCATCCATGTTATTCCATGTGTTAATACTGCATTCCTTCTTACAGCTCCTTAATATTCCATTGTATGTATATACCACAGTTTGCTTATCCATTCATCTGTTGAACGACATTTGGGTTGTTCTAACTTTTGGCAATGGTGAATAATGCCGCTATGAACATTGGTGTGCATATATCTGTTTGTGTCCCTGCTTTCAATTCTTCTGGTATATACCTAGCAGTGGGATTGCTGGGTCATATGACAGTTCTGTAGTTAGCATCCTGAGGAACTGCCAAACAGTCCTCCACAATGGCTGCACCATTCTACCTTCCCACCAGCAGTGGATAAGTGTTCTCACTCCTCCACATCCTCTCCAACAGTTGTAGGCCTCTGTTTTTTTAATAGTCGCCATTCTAATATGTGTAAGCTGATATCTCATTGTGGTTTTGATTTGAATTCCCCTAAAAACCAGTGATTTTGAGCATCTTTTCATATGCTTTTTAGCCCTTTGTATTTCTTCTTTAGAGAATTGTCTATTCAAATCACTTGCCCAGTTTTTAAATGTTTTTTTTTTGGGCCCGGCTAGATAGCTCAGTGGATAAAGAGTGTGCTGGGATACCACATGGGAGGCCCCGGGTTCGGTTCCCGGGGACCTCTCCTAGCGGGCAGACCGCCTTGAGAATGGCAAGCTGCCATGGGTGGGCCAGAGCCGCTGTGGGCAGGGCAAGAAGCTGCCACGGACAGGGCAAAAGCCACCACGGGCAGGGCAGGTCGCCCGCGAATGGAGCGCAGCCAGCCACCCGCAAACTGAAGCAAGAGCCGGCCGTGAATAGAAGCAAAAGCCTCCCACAAGTGGGGAAAGCCACGCCTGCGCAGTGACCAAGTCTTGGCGTGTCGCCACAACGGGGGGGAAGGGGAGATATGTAATAAAATAAATAAATCTTAAAAAAAAATGTTTTTTTTTTTTATTTTTGAGGTACAAGATTTCTTTATATTTGCTGGATTTTAGGCCCCTATCAGATATGAGTTACCAAATATTTTTTTTTCCCACTGAATAGGCTGCCTTTTCACTTTCTTGACAAAATCCTTTGAGGGGGAACAATTTTTAATTTTGAGGAGGTCCCATTTATCTAGTTTTTTCTTTCATTGCTCATGCTTTGGGTATAAAGTTCATGAAACCATTTCCTAATAAAAGATCCTGTAGATGCTTCCCTACATTGTCTTCTAGGAGCTTTATGGTCTTGGCTCTTATATTTATATCTTTGATCTATCTTGAGTTAATTTTTGTATAAGGTGTGAGGTGGTATTCCTCTCTCATTCTTTTGGATATGGATAAACAGTTCTCCAAGCACCATTTGTTCAAGAAGCCATTCTGTCCCAGTTGAGTGGATTTGGTGGCTTGTCGAATATCAGGTGACCGTATGTGGAGAACAATATCAGAATTCTCAATTTGGTTCTATTGGTCAGTATGTCTATCTGTGTGCCAATACCATGCAGTTTGACTGCTGTAGCCTTGTAGTATATCTTAAAGTCAGGTAGTATGATCCCTCCAATTTCACTTTTCTTTTCAATATATCTTTTACAATTCAGGGCCCCTTGCCTTTTCAAATAAGTTTCATAGTTAGCTTTGCTAACTCAGTAAAAAGTGCTGTGGTGATTTTTATTGGGGTTGTGTTAAATCTGTAAATCAATTTGGGCAGGATAGACATCTTAATGATGTTTACTCTTCCTATCCATGAACAGGGAATATGCTTCCTTTTATTTAGATCATCTTGATTTCCTTTATCTACTATGATATGGTGGAAAGGTATAGTTGTGCAGTGGTTGGGCATAAGAGTGGTACAGTGATGCTATTGAGCTGGGCGGTGTTGTTCTTTGAAGGAGGTTGGGTGGGGAGGGTGGGTTAGACTCTCCATGGAACTGGGGGGAAGGTTGGGGGAGGGAGCTGGTGAATTCTGGGGATTTGTGGGTATGTGGTTGAAGGTACAACATTAGTAATGTTCTTTTGGCAAATATGGTAGAGGAGGGCTACTGGTTTAAGGTGTTGGATGGGGTGGGGGGCAAGAGGAACAGGGTGCACCTGAGGCAGGCTGTGTAGCATTCATCTTGTCATAGTGTGTTGTATTAGGGGGTGGAGACTCACATAATGAGCACACATAATGAGCAGGAAGGTGTTGGACTCTCATACAAATACATTGGGGATGAACTACTATGATCTCAGAGAGAGGGGTGGGAATCTCTTGAGAGTATAAGCAGTGCTTAATAGGGGAGGACAGGCCAGTATGTCAAGCCCTAAATGTTGTTGCAAGTAACTATGAATCTGGTCCATCAATAAGTTAACCTTGGGGGTTACCATGGGTCCCGAGTGGAGAAGGAGGGAGGAATAAATAGATGGAACATGGAACATTTTTGGGAAGATGAGATTGTTCTAGATGATCTTGCAAGGATGGGTACAGACCACATCAGACTTCATCAAAATTTATAAAAGTGTTTTGTCCAAAATGTAAACCACAATGAAGATCATTGACCTATGTTTCAATATTTGTACATCAATTGTAACAAATGTACCATTCACATATAAAATGTTATTAATAGGGGAAAGGGGGAAAGGGAGAGGATGTTGAGTATATGGGAATCACCTATAATCTGTCCATGACTTATCTGTAACCTACAGCTTCTTTCACAACAAAATGAAAAAGATAAGACACTGGGTGAATAAATGGAAGCAAATATCACTGTACATACAAGACAGCAGATCTTACAGTGATGGAAGATATAATGTCAAATTTTTTTTATTTTCATAATTTTTATTTTTTATTATTTCAAACTTTTAATGAAATTTTTGTATTTTATTTGTTATTTTTAAAACTATCATTATTATATCATTTTCCTATTAATTGCATTCAGTTAGTTTGTTACCTTCAATTTTGCAGAAGTTTTCAATCACAGAAGTGTTACAACATTGGCAGGGGAGGATCATTGGTATGGGGTATGAGAGACAGGAAATGTATGGAGGAGGTTCACTCAGGGCATACATTTAAGGCATATGAATGTGTTCAAGTGTTCAAGAGACATTGTCATAGAGGGTGGAGATTCACACAGTAACCAAAGGAATATTGAATTCCCAACCTGGAGAGCTCTGCCACATTCTCTAATGGGGCAGCAAGAATCCCCTGAGTACAGGCGCAGAAGTGAAGGAGGATGAAACATTGATGGGCCCATGATTGTCATGACTGTACTTATGAACTTTACTTTTGAAATTGAAACTTAGCATATTACAGGGTGCTAAGTGTTACCTTCTTGTTGCTCAAATGTGGCCTCTCTCTAAGCCAAACTCAACATATAAATACATTACCTTACCCCTTGCATGGGTCATGACTCCTAGGGATGAGCTGTCCTGGTACCAAGGGATTACTGCCAAGCATCAAATAGCACTACATCTGGAAAAAGACCATGACCAAAAAGGGGGAAGGGTAAAGACAAATGAGTTTATATGGCTAAGAGACTTCAAAGTGAGTTGGGAGGTCATTTCAGAGGTTACAGTTATGCAGATCTCAGCAGGAACTCACTGCTGCCAAAGGAAATATAACCTCAAATAGCAGAGCTCCTGAGGGCTCTGGAGATATCCAGGCACTATAGGCAGGGCAGACATAACAGGACTTTGGTACCCTGCCAGTGGACCCTACTTTGGAATTTATGCTCGCCAGTGTGACAGAGTTGGACTCAGTTGTGTTTTCCCTACACATGGCTCTTCTGCCCCTCTATTTGAACCTATAGTTAGTACTAGAGTTGATAGGTATATATCCAAGACACTTAAATCTTTGGGCTGTCCATGTGCCAGTTGGACCCTGAATCTCAACAGACTTGCAACACCAACTCTCCAGTTCATTGGACTCATCCAGGACAACTAACAAGGAGATGATGATGGACAACAACCATCTCAAGGAGCAGAGAGAGTCTGCAACTGCAAGCAAGGAAGTACCATCCATCTGCTCCCATGGAATCTAAGCCCCCTCTCAATTAGAGCTGAAGTGGGTATCTCCATCATAGAATCCTCAGGATTGGGGAATGGATGATGGAGTAGAGTAGACTTATAGTTGTTCTACTGTACATCTGTGATCCTAGCAATGGAAGAACTTTTATCATGGATGTGTAGACAGTGGCCACTAGGTTCTGAGGGGAGGGAAAGAGAAAAATAGGTGTAATTTAGGGGCATTTTTGGGACTTGGAATTATCCTGAATGACATTGCAATGACAGATACAGGCCATT
>PVKH010004478.1:0-23317 GCA_004027955.1 Chaetophractus vellerosus | reverse complement strand
AGCAAGCTATATGAGGTGCAGTACCCTCTGCACCAATGCTGCCTTCTGTGAGGGGGTTTGGGTAACAGTAACCATTGCATGGAGAGATAATTTATTAGCATTTACTATTATTTAGCAGCGTTTTCCTCCTCCTCTTCCTTGGAAGTTGTACAGTGTTCTACTGGACTCCAGTGTTTTGAAGTAGTTGATTCAGACAATTCTTGCATATATGAAAGTTTTTCTGGTGGAAGGTCTGATTCCTGGAGTTTCCTCCTCCTTTTCTTATACTCAGTAATGGTAGTGCAGTCATTTAAGTATAATTCACTTTCATTAAATTCACAGTATTTTCAAAAGCCTTGTTTTTTGCATAAATTATAAAATTTAGATGTATATGACAAGAACAATGCTATTTAGAATCATAGTGGAAAGTAGAAGACTTCTCAGTAAGAGTACAGTGTCATGATTATGAGCAAGTATTTTGGGGCCAAAAACCTGATGTCATATTCCATGTATACTGCTTGTTATTGTATGACAGTGAGTGTGTTCATTTCTTCAGTTTCCTCACCTGGACAAAGGTGATATATAACAATAGTCAATAATGACATTGTTGGGAGAATATGCTACTACATATAAGAACTCAGCATAGTGTATAACATATGAAAAGTTCACAATAAATGCTAACTTATAATTTTAACTAGATCAATACCTTTCTCAATGCAATGAGTAATATCTTGTGTTTTCTAAATGCACTACATTTGAAAAATAACTTCACCATAGTAGAACTGGAATTGGAAGTTTAGGCAAGCATATATACATATATTCATGTATTTTTTTGGAAAGGAGGATATTATTCCCTTCCTCTTCTTTCAGGATAATTTAGAAGTTTTGTTTGTTTGTGTATCTCAAAAATAGCAAAAGGAAAGAAAACATGTTCAGTCCATGAATGACTCCTCTGCTTCCTATGTAATAAAATCAGACCCTACTTTCTTCCATTATACATAATTCTTTGATGGTTTCCTCTTGAATTTTGAACTTCTTATTAATATAAGCCATATTTATTAGTTTGTTCTGTTAAAGCATTTATTTATTAGTTTGTTTACTAAAACATTTGATAAATATGCATTCAGCACAAACCATATGCCAAGTGTCATACTGGTACAATAGATGACACAAAAGAGGTCTTGCTTCCAAGGAATTTAACTCTAGTGTGGGAGACAAAATTTATGCACATTTGACCATAGCACAAAAAGGAGGTGGCAATTACAATACAAGTTATATCAAATCTGTTCTTGAGGTCCAGAGGAGAAAATCTACTTCCATCTGTGAAAGTCATATGTATTAGTCAGACAAAGGGGTGCCTTTGCAAATATACCAATAATTGGTTGGTCTTTATAAAGGGTATTTATTTGGGGTAGAAGCTTACAGTTACCAGGGCACAAAGCATAAGTTTCTTCCCTCACCAAAGTCCACGTGTTGGAGCAAGACAACTGCCAACATCTGCCAGGGCTCAGGCCCTTTGGGTTCCTCTCCTCCCGGGGCTGCATTTCTCTCTGGACTTAGCGCTTCATCCACAAGGTCAGCTGTAGACTATCAGGCGAATGGCTCATTTCTCTTCTCCTGGGGCGTCCTCTCCAACCTCAGAACTGCTTCTCAAAAATCTGCTTCTCAAAATCTTCTCCCTCTGCCTTTTGCCTTGCCTTTTATACTTGAGACCACACCCACTGAGGGGCAGGGCTCAATGCCCTACTGATGTGGCACAGTTAATGCCCTAATCATAACCTAATCATACCCAGATTAACAGATCAGTTTACGAGCATGATTCAATTTATATTTTTGGAATTCATAATTACATAGAACTGTCAAACCATTACATCATAGAATCATTTTTGAAAAGGTAATATTTTGATCTTGATCTCTGGAGACTTAGCTGGTGAATATACAAGGCCAGGGTAGAAAATTGTTTTAGATTATAAGGATTATATTAGTGAAAAACTTTACATGAGAAATTTTAGACTATAAATGTAGGAAAGTGGAAAGTTTGGACTAGATGAAGAGTGCTGGTCATAAAGGGAGCACTAGACAAAGAGAGAAATTAAGGTGCACAAATATTTACCATTGTAATCAGGGTTTGAACTTGGGTTTGAATCATAGTTCTTCCAGTTATTAGTAATTTTGTTATACAGATTACTTAATTCTCAAGGCTTTAGTTTCTTCAGTGGTAAAGTAAGGAAAACTCCCTTCTCACAGAATTTTAAAAAATAATTAATTAAAATTGACAAGATATTAGAAATATCTTCCAGCATGGTGGATTAAGGATCTTTTGAAAATCTGTTCCTATATAAAAGCAATGAGACCATTTACAAGAATGGTCAAAATCAACTTTTTAAGGATGCTGGAAATTAAGTAAAGGCTTATAACAATCTGAGGAATATTTATTCAAGAAAAACAGTTAAATTTCACTAGGAATAATGAGATTTGGGGTGTTTTAACTTGCTGCATTCCCATTCTCCACTCCCAACTGCCTGAGCACCTTTGAAAACCAGCAACCTTGGAACCACAATAGCAGTGAAAACTAGCAACCCAGCAGCCATTGGAAGCAACAAAATGGGATTATAGCACCACCAAAACCCCATTCCTATAAAATTTTCACTTTTGACATATCTGGAAGCTTCCTGGAAGAGTTCCATTCATGGATTTTGTCTTTATTTGACCTGATTCAGACCTCACTCAGTGAGGAAAGTCCTTATCATCCAGAGTATTTGTTGAAAATTATCAGCAACGGCTGTTTAACATTGAAGCTCCATGATGTGGGAAAACCAGTTGGCATGAACAAAAAGCTGGCCAAAAACTCCTAAACATCTAGGAAATGAAGTGTCCATAGAGAACTTTGAAAATCTCTGACATATTCCTAGCAATTCAGAAAACCACTTAAAAATGCCTATTTGTATGCCTAAGACCAAGAAAACCCTAATCTCTCACCTCTGATTCAGCCTGAGACTCTTTACAAGCAAAAAATGGAGGATTAGATGGGGGCATAAACTGCTGCAGCATTAAAAGTGAAACCTAATACACGCAGAGAACCCCTCCACAGAGATTGGGAGATTTATTGGTTCAGGGCATTTAAGGAATCTCTGTCCCATCATTAGTTGATCTCTTTTTTTTTTTGCCTTGCTGTATTGGCTATGAAGTCTAGTACAATATTGTAGAAAGCAATTTTAATCATACTTCTATTGTATTTTTATATTGTAACTTTTTGGTTTATCTTATACTATTTCATTATTTTTAGGTTGTTGTTTTGTTGTGCTTTTTCTGTCATTCAACCTGAATATTTCCTCTGACAGGCCAATTCATTAATTCTCTTGTTAACTGTATGTAATCTTTTGTTACACCATCTTTTGAGCTCTTAATTAAGTTTTAAAGAAAATTTTTTCAATGCAGGATTTATATTTTGTTCTTTTCCTTTATATTGATTCTAGTTCCCTGACAAAACCCTCAGTCTTCTCTGTTGAGAATTTTCAAGTCATGGAGTCTAGTTGTTTTAAAGTTCCCAACTCTCATTTCCTTTATCTGGATCCTGTGGAATGCTATCTGTTATCAGTGGTTCCTCTTGGTTTGGGTCAGGTGGTCTTATCTCTTCAAGTGCTTTGTTAGATTTTCATTGAGTGCCAGTAGATGTAAACTTGTAGTGATAATTTGAGATACTTCTGTGATGTTAACTCCTTCATAAGTTTAATTAAATTTGCTTTTGCCAGGCTGTTAGCCTTAGGGCAGTAACCACTTTAATCAAATAAGGAATTAAGTAATTGGAACAGAAGGTTTAGTTCCTGCGAGAATTGATCTGTTTCTAGTTGTCCCTTATTCCCAGTGTCTAGGCCTTTGGAGACCAACTTAAAATTTGAGTTGTTACCAGGGATTTTCCTCCATAAATGGATCTGTATTTCAACTTTTGTTCTGCCAGTCTGTCAGTAAGACTAATGTTCTGTAAGGCAGTTGTAATAAGTTATAAATGTTTATTAAATGGCAGTTGTAAATAAAGCTTGTATTACTATTAGAATTAGACATGAGAAAAATGTTTAAGGTTTATGCTGACTCCTACATAGCTAGATAAATACTATGATGTGGACTGCTAGACTATATCAAAGCCCAGTTGAGGTGAGACTGAGCTTACTGATACCTAATATGCCCTAAAAAAGATATCTCAACAACTGATAGACTGAATCTGCATTTGACAGACAACACAGACTTCAACTTTGAAAAGCTTGGGAAAGCAGGCTCTAACAAGTGGGATGGGGTAGAAGTGGGCTTTTTACCATTTTAAGCATACATAGTTATGTAAATGTACATAGTTATGTGTTAAAAAGCAACATTTTCTCTATTGAGTTCTCAATGTTCAGAATAGAAACCAGAGCAAATTAAAATTATGTAATGAAGCAAAGATGTTTTTCTCAGCCAGGAAATCATTTGCCTTGTTTTATTCCCGTATGATGATTCATATCAAAAGAAAAGATGTAAAACTGCTAATATGAAATTAGCCAATTAGAAACAGAATGTTGGAACCCATCAGTTTATGTATGTTGCTTCCTGTTGCCTTCCTATTTGTTTAAAAAAATATTTGGCATAGAAAAATCTGTCATTTTCCTCCACTTGTTTCAATCTTTATATTACTTCTCAAGAAATGGATAAAGCTAAGTTTCTAATCTTACCTGTCAACTAAAAAAGAATATAGTAGCAAACCTTTGCTTTGCTTCAAGTTGTATATATATACATTTATATATTCTCTGTCTGCCTACTTGAGCTAATATAGTTTTCCTTATAACTTTTTAATGGAATATAGTCAACTTCTTCTAGTTATGCATAATTAAATACTTAAACACAATACATTATTTTATAGAGTAATATGCCAGATTTAAACATCCACAGACCTTGAGACCAATATGTTCCTATTTACATGCCCATTTGGTATAAGATGCTCATATTGGTGCAATTAGCATCCATCTGCAAGATTGTTTCATTTTCTGTATACTGATAAATCACTTTACCCCAGCAATGTTTATGAGCTTTTTTTGGATTGAATTTTGCTCCCCAAAATAATATATTCAAGTCCTGACCCCAGTCTTGTGAATGTGACCTTATTTAGAAATAGGATTTTTGAAGATATTATTAGTTAAGATGGGGCCAAATTGGAACAGGGTGGGTGCCAGTCCAATATGACTGCTACCCATAGATAAGAAGGGGAGAATTGGACACAGACTGGGAGAGATGACCATGTGAAAGAGGCAGAGATGATTTG
Organism: Chaetophractus vellerosus; assembly: GCA_004027955.1. Lineage (NCBI taxonomy): Eukaryota > Metazoa > Chordata > Mammalia > Cingulata > Chlamyphoridae > Chaetophractus > Chaetophractus vellerosus. The sequence goes on along the minus strand of PVKH010004478.1, from coordinate 18,048 downwards.
TGCTGCTACAAGCCAAGGAATGTCAAGAATTGCAGGCTATCCACCAAAAACTATGAGAGAAGCTTAGAATGGATTCCCTCCTTTAAAAGGAGGCATGGCCCTGTAAATAACTTGATTTTGGACATCTGTCCTCCAGAACCATGAGACAATAAATTCCTGTGCTTTTGAGCTACTCAGGCTGTGACACTTTCTTATGGAAGCCCTAGGAATCTAAGCCAAGCTTCTATTCCTTTCAGTAGTTACTCTTACATTTCAGTATTGGGTCAATTTCCCCAATGGTAAATTATTTAATCTAACTAAAGTTTGAGAAGGCTTATCTACAAACTAATTAACTAATAGTGTTGTATTTTCCAAAGGATATATGTAACAACTTAACACAAATATTCTATGCTTATAATAGTCCACTATTTAGGCTATGGACATTGCAGTCAACTCTTTCTATTATGTCACCTTTAAGAATTGGCCATAGCACATGACTTCATAAAATATTCCTCTTTGAGGTTTTCTCAGATCTGTATAACTGTTGTCTGACATTTCTTCTAAATTCTCATATCCCCAACTGTTTTCTACATTTGTCCATTTGGGTGAGCCATTGCGACTTAAAGTTCACATAGTTTAAATAAAAGTCAACTTCCCCACCACCAACAATTACAGTTCCACTTCTAGCTTTACTGTTTCTAGCAAATTTCCTAATATTCAATTAAATTCAATAAACTTTATTGGGCTTAGAAATTTGTAAGACACAAATCATTCTCATCTTGCAATTTAAAATTTTATGTCATAGGGCAAGTTTTTTCCCTAATTGATGTCTTTGGAAAATACAGGTATGTGATTCTCATTCTCCAGGGGATTTCTAATATATTAACTCAGAGTGTATTTTCACTGTACACATGGTTCTTGAAAAGTCCAATTATTTTCTAAGAGTGCTTGTAGTACACATGAAAATGCCCAGGTGCTGGGGAAGTCATGGACAAATGCTCAGTGGCCATCTCCCAGCCTTTGCCTATTCCTTGCTTCTTCTCCTATTGTGAAATGGTGTTTCAGTGTGTTTAAATTCCACAACACAGGAGAGATGTTAGGTCTAATGAAAATACTTGACCATACCTTAAACCTGGAAATGAGAAGCAAGCAGTTCCAGATGCTTATCAGGGGCAAGAAATTCTCAATATCAGGGTCCTATACCCCTGGGGTAGGTAAATACCTACCTCAGACAACAACACATTTGTCTCTCACCTCCAATGCCAAGTACAGCATGCAGAGCAGCCATCCACTGACGCTGACCCAAGCAGTTTGGTCTTCTGGGGAACCGGCCACAATGGGATCTCTTCCCCTGCTCTTTTGGACCTTTTGTGCTATGTAAGTTATAAAGCAGTCATTTGTTAAAAGTTTCTGTTTTGCCTGAGCCTGTGTTCCCATGATGTACTGTGTAGTAACTCACTCCACAGCTTTTGGTGCAGCAAGCAGGGTGCATGGGAAGCATGGTGTCAGCTATTTTTTGGTGGTTATTTCCATTACTTTTTCATTCCTTTTGTTCAGGAGTATCTTTGGCAACACAGGACTCAGGGCTTTGTGTGCTAAACTAGGGTTTGCCCTCACTTAGCAGCCTAGATAGAGGTACTGATTCATGGTGGGGGACCAATGATGTGTGGTCTCCATCTTTTGTGGTAGAAATGGGATTAATTGGGACTCCGTGAATACCAGGGTGTTGGCTAGCTGGTTCCACAGGAAAACAATGAGGTTGGGTCTTCCACTGCCTGGGATACATGTCTCTGGCTGTGGCTTCTTATATCATCTCTAGTCTGGAATCTGGCACACCTGCACTCAGACCATCCAGCCTGATCATAATGTTAATGTGAGGCTGGTCACTAATCAGGAGACTATTAAAACTGAATATGGGGAATTAGAGTTGAAAACACAAGTGTGACCTTTAGAGAAAAGGAAAATGGGATGTGAAAGATAAATTCGGGTAGAAGCCAAGAGAAAATCTCCTCCAGTGGCTGTTCTGATTTTACAATAAGGGTGTGACCTCCATCCTGATCAATCAGGCTGAGTGGGAAAGCCTTGGCGGCCTCACATCCACCTCCATCCTCCAATAGCCTCTTGGTCAACTAAGTTAAGAGGCTAGGAAGGAGGAGGGAGGGAAAGGGGGTTGCTGATCATGCAGTCACTCCAGGTTTGCCAAGGCCTTAGCCTCTGTTGGACTGAGCCCTAAAAGGGGTCAGTCAGAAGAGCATATCCATATCCCACTCTGAGTGATCTTCCCCAAATTCAGCTAAGCCTTGAAGTAATGAGGAGGAAGCTATAGTCAAGTTGCAACAACTGGGCATTGGCACGTGATATTTCATGCCTGCCAAAGGGGTTTAGCCCTTCACCAGATTCTTGTTTCACAATGGGACACTGATGATTTTATTAGAAAGGGCCCTTCCAAGTGAGGCAACAAACTGATTTTTCTCCTTACCCTAGGGTTTCCTCTGGTAGATGTGATTGAGCAGGTTTTATCACACCCTCCCTGCTTGGGATTGTGACTCCTATGCTAAGGGAGTGGCCTCTGTGGTGACTGGCCTGAAAGCCAAGCCAGTGGACTGTGGGATCACATCTCTTACTGTGGCAGATCCTTTAGCCCACAGGTCAGATGGATAGCCACGCAGTCCTCTCAGGTTCCCACTTGCTGAGTTATGTTCTTGTGGCTATTAGAACAAGGGATCCCAGAAGACACCATAGACATGATCTCCAATGGAGAACTTTGGGGAAAATATAAACCCTGGGCTTAACAGGGCCAATATATTCCTGCCTGACCATCTTCCCACAATCCCCAGATGCAGGCCATAGAAAAGGAGGTGGGGTCTGTAGATCTCCTGCCTCTCCCTTAGGCCTCAACTAATGAGTCTGGCCCCCAAGATCTACCCTTTACCCAGACTTGACTAAATTGAAATGGGCCTAGGGCTGCAGGCAAGGGTGTTGCCCACCACCAGGGACCAAAGACCATATGCCCTGGTGCTTGTACAATTTGGGGGCAGTGAACAAACCTTTACAGCACTTTTGGATACAGACTTCCAGGTCACTATCATTCTGGGAGACACAGAGAGGAAGGGATGAGAAATGGTGTTGGGAGATTTTGGGCATTCCAAACCAGTAGGGGGAGGTGAAGTTACTGTCACCCTGTAAAATGGTCCCTATGGCCTTCTGGCCACCCCTGTAGTCATCTTTCTCTCAGGAGAATGCATTGTAGGCGCTGATATCCTGCACATCTGTGCCTTCCAACTGCAAGGATATGCTCCCCCATCCCAACAAATTCTGGCCATCATGGTTGGGTGAGTAGCCAGGTATCCCAGTTCTCCCATCTCCTCACTTCAATGTCCAGCAGTAGTGTGACAGTTTGAAGTTTTGTGAATCCCAGAAAACAAAATGTTCTTGGGAACTAATCCATTTCTGTGGGTGTGAGACTTTTTAATTGCATCAGATTTAGTTGAGGGACCTTGATTAGATCATCTTTCATTAGATCACTTTAGGGACCTTGATTGGACTGCATCAGTGATAGGTCTCTGCCCATTTGCTGGAGTTATATATAAACTGAAAACTGAAAGCAGAAACACACACAGAGATAGACAACTGCCATTTGACCCTGCCATGTGAGAGAGAGAACTGCAGGAAGACAGAAACCCTGAGAGGCTGATAACAGAAACAGAGAGAGGCTGGATGTTGGAATCAGAGGAACAGGCCCATTTTGCCTTGCCATGTTGCAGAAGTCCAGGATCCAACCAGCAGCTGGCTGACCTTTGATGAGAAAGCATCTCTGATGATGCCTTGCTTTGGACATTTTACAGCCTCACAACTGTAAGCTTTTACTGTAATAAATCCCCACTATAAAAGCCATCACATTTCTGGTATTTTTGCATCAGCAACCTTAGCAAACTAAAACAAGTGACAATATCACCTCCTTGAAGGGGAAAAGGACATTACTGAATTCATGAAGGAAATTCTATCTGAAGGTGTCTTCCACTCCACTATCTTTGCCTATATTAGCTCAGTGTTGCTAGTAAAAAAGACAAGGAGAATGTGGTGGTTAGACATTGTGACTTTCACAGAGGCCATTTTTGCCTCCATAGGTTTTTGATATGTGGTCCTTGACATGGCAAACCCTTTTTTCATCATTCCACTCTGAGAGGAGGAACAGAATCAATTTGTTTTCCAGTGGTAAGGCCTAGAGTATACCTTCACTGTAAAAGGGTATTTAAACTCCCCTACTATCTGTCACCAATGGGTAGTAAGGATTTGAGTAAGCTCCCCCTGCCCAAAAGACTCTAGTCATTCCATTATATTGATGACCCGTTGGTGGGCCAGAGAGAGGAATAAACTGCCCTGGATGGACTATCTGCATTAATCTGGCCCTCTGTAGCTGAATTTGGCAGTTCTTCAGAATAAAAACACAGCCCTATCCAACTTCCTAGTACAGGGAAGGGGAAAAGATAGCAGAGGAACCCAGATTTTGCTGCAGTTTAAGGTGGACACCACTTTGGCCACCACTTGGGCTGGAAAATGGCTCAGCCATCTTTCCAATTTATTATCTTGAGCAAAGCATGATTTGATTGGTGATTATAGGATTTCTGGGATTCACCTTTTTCAGCAGATCATTATTGTTCTGGCTGGGAGTAAACACCAATGAACACATGATACACAATCTGTCAGCCACCTTGGCTGACATTGATGAATCCACAGCATAAGCCCTTTGGGCTCAGAAAAAAATCATTAGATTTCTTAGCCAAAGTAATGTCTGATAATTGCATTACCTTAGACTTCCTTCTAGCCCAACAATGAGGCATATGTGTTATTGACAATACCTCTTGCTATGCATGGCTTAAAACTTTAGTGTAGATAAAACAAGAGGTGACTAAAACCCAACAGCAAGTCCATTGGCTGTAAAATATACAAAAAGATTCTATGTGAGACCTCTTTACCTGTCTCCCAGGAGGTAGGGCATTATGGATGCAAACATCTCTTCAAACAGGCTTGATAACCCTGCTTGGAGTAATGGTATGCATGAATGCAGCCTTTGTAATATACTACAACCACTGGTGTTCCCGAACTTTACTGTCAAAATGTTAAGAGCCACAGTCCAGCAGCCCTGACCCTTCTCTGAAGTGGCAGGTGGGTTTATGTTTTAGAAGATAACATGGAGGAATAGTTTAGGACTGGTTGAGCAGCAAGAGGGGTGAATGGCTGTAGAAATCATGGACACATGCAGTGGCCATCTCCCAGTCCTCTTCTTGCCCTGCCTCCTCTTCTACTGTGCAATGATGTTTTAGTATACTTCCATTCTACAACCTGGGGGAGATGTTAGGACTAATGAAGAGGCCTGAGCAGACCTTAAACCCAGAAACTGGAACAAGCATCACCAGATGATTATCAAGGCAGGAAATTCTCAGTGGTACGTTCCCAACCCCATGGGCTGGATAAATAACCCCTTTGAGCAGCACAAATTTGAGTATTCAGAGCTGCCATGCACTGATGCTGACCCAAGCAGTTTGGCTTTCCTGGGAGACTGGCCACAATGAGATCTCTTCCCCTGCTCTTTTTGACCTTTTGTGCTGTGTAAGTTATAAGGCACTCATTTACTGAAACTTTCTGTTGTGTCTGAGTCTGTGTTTCCTTGGTTCAACATGTAACAATTTGCTCCACACGCAGTTCTTAAGACACAATCATAATTAACCACATGCACTAGAAATATTCATATGTGAGCAAGATCACAGGTTATCAGACAATGATTTGCCATGATCATTACTCCTCAGTGATCATAATTGGCATTGAAGAACAACTGTGTGCTCTTAGACACTCAGTGAGATTTCCTCCTCTTGTTAAAAAACAATATGGTGTTTGAAGCAATTAGTGTTTCATTCACAGACTGATAAAGTATTTAATAGGATTCTCCATTTCATATATTGGGTAATTTTTCTCTTCATGATGGCCTGTCTTATCACGGGAATTACTTAGCTTTTGTATTGTTCCAAAGGACTTCACTTTTTCACTTATATTAAAAATACTGAATGAAATCCTACTATGTTCAAGGTTTCTGCCTCCAAATAAATCTAATTTCCCCTCATTAGCATATTTCATAGTAGTAAATATGAGCCAAAATGAAAATTGAAGATGATTAATTTGGAGAAGATTTAAGAGTCATAGATTAATTATTTTTTCTCCAGCAGATTGTGAAAGATGCTATTAGCTAGATAACAAGTCTAAGTCTCTTTTGAGAATGTAAATCTAATCATAATATGAGCTCAGAACTACTTTTCCCCTCCTAAGATTTAAAGCATTGTGTTACTCTGTCAAAAGAACACACTTGGAAGAAGAAATGACTAAATTTATGCAATAAAGGGAATTTCACAGTTTATTTCTCTGAGTTTCAAAGACTTCAATTTTCTGTTGTTTTTTTTTTTGTCACTCCTGGTGATCATGATCAGTGAAAAGTACCAATAATAATAGAGGCATTTGCACTGCTACAAATTTTAAGTGGAAACTCTTGCCAACAAACACCAGCTGTACTGTGATCTTTTACTGCTGTCTCATTTCACTATTCAACAGCTTCTTTCTCTCTTTCTATCCTAGCTTGGAAAGATGCAGTGAGAATTTCAGATCTCAGTACATAATTTAGAGTGTCTTAAAAATCATACAGTTACTATGATGAGGAAAGTTTAGATAAACAACAGCAGAGAAGAAAAAAAGACCTCGTGCTCTCAGTTTAATTACTTCCACATTCAAAGCACAAGCAAGGAACCTATTTGCATCAAATCTGTTAGAATAATGATCATTTCTGCCAGAAGTTATTAAATGGCTGTGTAAGCTAACCAACTCCATAAGATGTCGCTGTAGAACTAAGACCTCAAAGCACTTAAAAATAGACCAAATAAATCTTAAATTTTTTTCTGAGAATTTTTCAAAAGTCAAGATCTCTGAGAATTTTAGTAAGTTATTGGCTTTAAGAATCTTACTATAAAAACAACACAACTAATTTTCCTTTTACTGATGCCTCATTTGCTTTTTCACTTAATGTCTAGTGATTTATTTTATGTTGGACAGGGCAAACCTTATGTTTACTTATTATGTAACAAGGGTATGTGCAAATTCATTATTTTGAATTATTTTTTATTAAATGGGTCATATATTTTATAACTAGACTTGAAATCTGTTATTACTTTAATCATCTAAGATATACTTTATTTCAGTAGTTCCAAGGAAAGAGATGGGAAATAAACCATCAACAGTTTGGGAATAAAATATATCTTACTTACAAGACCAAGCTTGAGCCATGATAGTGCCTGATGATTAAAATAAATGAGGAAATCACAGGTGGAACACATACAATTTTCACTCCTGTGCTTATAAAGTTTAAATTCTACCATTCTTCAAGGCCTCTTCCAGATTTTCTCACTGTGATTTTTTTGCACCTATGAATTTCTATTATACTGTGAGTTCATTATTTTTGGCATGTCACCACTTTCTGTCTTGCACTTTGGTTGTCAGTGTGCTTGGTTTTGGCTAGCCATGCTTCTTAGGAATAAATATCCTGCCATCTCCCTCTTCATGTAATAAAACCAATAATACTAAAGCAGCAAAATGAAAATAAGTCTTATACATGCAGAAAGTTTTACAATTTTAGAATCTTTTTTAAAATCTTTTATAATCCCTGCAAAGTTGGTTTAAGTCAGTTTTAGCATCATCACCATTTTATCAGTTGCGACATTTGAAAATATATGACAGAGACATCACTCAAAACTTATATTACATAGGATTGTGGGAACATGGTAGAGTAGAGATTCCAAGAATCAGTCCATCCACCAGAGCAACTGCTAAACTGGTGGGCACTGTCTGACTCAAATATCTTGAAACACTGGAATCTATTGGAATACTCTGCAGCTTCCTATGAAGAGGTGGATGACCCAACTTGCAGTGGTAACCATCCCCCATCCACCTGTCTCATAGCCAATACCTCTGGGGACAGCATCCTGGGCTCCTGGTTCAGGAGCTGGTGCCAGAATATATAAAGACCTAGGCTTCCAAACTATAAGGTGTGTGGTCTGATCACTGCTTTTTTTAAAGATTTATTTTATTATTCATTTCTCCCCACCCTCTTATTGTTTGCACTTGCTGTGTCTGTTCATTTTCCTTGATTTTTTTTTTTTTAGGAGGCACCAGGAACTGAACCCAGGATCTTTGATGTGGGAGTGAGACAACTAATCACTTGAACCACCTCTGTTCCCTTCTTTGTTGTGTCTCTTATTATGTGTCTTGTGTCTCTTGTTGCATCATCTTGTTGCATTAGCTTGCCACGCCTGCCTGACACATCAGCTTGCTGTCTTGCTCATCTTCATTAGGAGGCACAGAGGAGGAACCTCTGCTTCCTGTTTTATTGTATCTCTAATTATGTATTTTTTCTTCTTATTGTGTTTCTGTTGTGTCATCTTGTTGTGTCAGCTTTCCATGCCTGCCCATCACACCAGCCCACTGTCTTCTTTAGGAGGCACCGGGAACCGAACCGAACCATGGACCTCCCATGTGGAAAGCAGGAGCTCAATAGCTTGTTCCATGTCTGCTTCCCTGATCACTGCTTTTGATCAACTACTTCAAATCACTGAGGTCTAGTTCTGAGGGTGGCCATTGTTTTAACCTGCCCACCCCTCAGGCAAAAGTGACAGAGAAATCTTAAAGCCAGTACTCTTCCTCAAAACTATGGAAAACAGGAAAATAGCTGCAGGAACTGGGAATCAATAAACCCAGATTCAATAGCCATAGGAGAGACTCTTGGTGCCTTTGCCATCCTCTCTCCCACCCCCTCCCCAAAGCAGGATGGAGACAGGCTATGCTCCTATTGTGGGTCCCTGGTCCTGTTCCAAAAAAATCTGAGAAACCCATATGTGGATATGGGGGTGCTGTATATCAGTGCCAATCTGTGAGGAGGAAGTTAAAAAAAACAAACTAGGAAACTTGTTTCTGCCAGCTCTCCCTGAATTTATCCTGAAGGCAAAGAAGTAACTTGCAGACATTAAAGCACTATAAGAAATGATTAATTCAAAGTGGCCTGGGGCAAAGGACTACCTGCATTAAATTAAACAATACAGCACCCAGGAGAGGGTGAAACTTTATTTCAAAGAATGTAGAGGTGATATTCACTTGAACTCTTCCTAACTGTAAAGAGGAGAAATCCTAAAGCCACCAGCAAAGACAAAGTCAGAAAAAGAATCAGGCTCCATGGCTGCACACAGAATCAGAGTAGACAGAGGACCCTGCACTTTGCAATACTAATGCTGGTCTTCTTGATAGAAGGGCTAAGCTCTGAAGATGACCAGAAAAAGCAGAGTCAATGTGCAAAGATTGTAAAAGATTCTTTTCACTTTTTTTGTTTGTTTTCTTGTTTGTTTGTTTGTTCAGGGCAGCTCCTGTCATTCAAGAAAATCTCTGTCATATTACTAGCTGGACACAAACTTAAGGAACAGTCAGCTTAGGGACAAAATTGCAGAGTTAATGCTATAAAATATTAATATATACAGTGGGCAACAAAAGATTACAAGACAAAGAAACAGGAAATGATGTCTCATCCAAAGAAATAGGATAGAAATCTAGAAATCATTAAAGAGGACCAGACTTTGGACTTACTGGACAAACTTAAAAAATGAACCTCAAAATGATCAAGGAGATGAAGAAAACAAGAGAAAGAAGTAAAGAATATGAGGAAAACACTGAGTGCATAACATAGAAATCTCTTTGAGATTCCCAATAGGAACCAAGCAGAAAGTTTGGAGTTCAAAAACAAAATAATTCCCAGAGATTTTCTCCAACAGCAGATTGGAGTGCAGAAGAGTACGTGATCTCAAAGAAAAGAAATTGAAAAGATTCAGGCTGAAGAGCAGAAAGATAAAAAAGAATGAAAAAAGACTTAACAGAGACTGAGAGACCTGTGTAACATCATCAAGCATAACAATACACATATTATGGAAAAGGAAGGGGCAGAATGAATATTCAAATAAATAATGGCAGAAAATATCCCAAATTTAATGAAAGAAATAAATATGTACATTTAGAAAGTCCAAAGAACACAAAACAGTTAAATTCAAAGAGAACCATGCCCAGGCCATAGGAATCAAACTGTCCAATGCCAAGAACAAGGAGAGAGCTTAGAAACATGCAAAAGAACAGCAATATATTATATACAATGAATCCCAATAAGATTACTTGCCAATTTCTCATCAAAAACCATGGAGGGAAGAAAGCAATGATAAGAAATAAAGTCCCAAAAGAAAAAAATTGTCAGACAAGAATTTTATAACTGGCAAGACTTTCCTTCCAAACTGAGAGAAAGATTAAGACATTCCCAGAAAAAAAAAGCTGAGGGATTTCATCACCACTAGAACTACCCTAGAGAGTGGATCAAAGAGGTAGAAAGAAATAAAGACCTCCAGTAAAGATAGCCATATAGGTAATTATATATACCACTGCTATTGTTTTGTATTTTTTGGTTTGTAACTCAGCTTCTTACTTCTTATAGTTATTAAAATGCAAATACATAAAACAGTAATCACAAATCAATGGCTTTGGAAAGACAGTGTGCAAAGACATAATTTGTAATGACTACAAAATGTGAGGGGGATGGAGTGATATAGAAACAGTGTGTGTATGTATATGCTATTGAAGTTATATAGATTCTATAAAATATTATTATCATAGATTTAGGATGCTAAATTTTAACTCCATGGTAACAGCAAAGAAAATAAATGAAAAATGTATTCAGAGAGAAATTAGAAGGGATTCAGAATGGTATAAAACAAGAAAATCAAGTAATTATGAAAGTGGGCATTAATTGAAGAATTGCAGCTCAATACATGCATAAGATCTACAATGACCAAATAGCAAAATGGCAGAAGAAAGTCCTGTATTATCAGTAGTGACCTTAATGTAAAGAGGTTAAAGTCTACATTTAAAAAGCAGAGATTGGTAGAATGTATAAAAAAGATGAGCCAACAATATGCTTTTACAAGAGATTCACCTTAAATTCAAAGATGAAAGTGGATGAGAGTGAAAGGATGGAAAATATGCACTATGAAAATAGTATACAAAAAAGGCCTAATATCAAATAAAATAGACTTTAAGTTAAAAACAGTTATCAGGAACAAAGAAGGTCATTTTATATTGATAAAGGGGTCAATTCAACAATAAGACATAATATAAATATATACACATCTAACCATAGATACCCAAAATACATGAGACAAATACTGACAGATTTGAAGGGAGAAATAGACGTTTCTATATCAATAGTAGAATACTATATATTACTTTCAATTCAAGATCATCCAGGCAGAAGATCAATAATGAAATAGAAGAATCGAATGATATTCTAAAGTAGACCTAACACACATATATATAGAACACTTCACCTAAGGGAAGCAGAACATGCATGAATAGCTAATTCTCCAGGATAGACCATATGTGATGTTACAGATCTTCTCAATAATTGCAAAAATATCAAAATCATAGAATATATCTTCTCCAAACACATTGGGATGAAACTAGAAATAAAGAACAGAGGGAGAAATGGAAAATTCACAAATATAGGGAAATTAAACAATGTACTCCTAAACAACCAATGGGTCAAAGAGGAATCACAAGCCAAATTAAGAAATATGTTCAGGCAAATGGAAATGAAAGCAAAATATGCTAAAACATATAGGATGCAGCAAAAGCAGTGCTAGGAGGGAAAGTTATAGCTCTAAATACTTACATTAGGTAAGAAAATCTCAAATCAGAAAGCTAACTCAAAACTGAAGAATATAGTAAAGGAAGAGCAAACTAAATTCAGGAGAGCCAGAAGGAAAAAATATTGAACATCAGAGCAGGTAATGAAAAAAAATAGAGAGAATCAACAAATCAAAAATTTATTCTTTGAAAAATCAATAAAATTCACAAATATTTAGCTATACTAACTTAGAAAAAGAAATAGAGGACACAAATAAATAAAATAAGAAATGAAAAGGGACTATTATTACCAACTCCAGAGAATTAAAACAAGATTAAAAAAGGATGCTATGAAGAAATGTATGCCAAAAAATTAGATAACCTAGAAGAAATGGACAAATTCCTAGAAACACACAAACCACCTAGATTGACTCAAGAAGAAACAGAAGATCTCAACAAAGCAATAACTAGTAAAGAGATTGAATCAGTAACCAAAATTCTCCCAACAAAGAACAGACCATAACTAGATAGTTTCTCAGGGGAATTTTACCAAACATTTCAGGAAGAATTAATACCAATCCTGCTCAAGTTCTTCAAAAAATTTGAGGAGGAGGAAACACTCCCAAATTCATTCTATGAGGCTAGCATCACCCTCATAAAAAGGCAGGTAAAGATATCACAGGAATATTACAGATCAGTATCCTAAAGAAAATAGATGCAAAAATCCTCAAAAAAATATTAGCCTACTGAATCCAACAGCGTATTAGATGAATTAAACAACATGATCAATTGAGATTTATCCCAGATATTCAAGGGTAGTTCAACATAAACAAATCAATTAATGTAATATACTGCCTTAACAGAATGAAGGGAAGAAAAAAACACATGATCACCTCAATTGATGTAGAATAGGCTTTTGACAACACCAGTGCTGCTTATTGATTTAAAATTAAAAAACAACTAAGAAAACTTGGAATAGAAGGAAATAGCCTCAATACCATAAAAGGCATATATGAAAAATCCACTGCTAACATTACACTTATTGGTGCAAGATGGAAACATTCCCCTTTAAGATCAATAACAAGACAAATATGCTCTCTGCTGCCACTGTCACTCAAAATTTACTGGAACTTGTAGCTAAATCAATTAGGAAATAAAAAGAAATAATAGTAATCCACTGTGATGGTTAGGCTAATGTGTCAACTCGGACAGGCAATTGTGTCCAGGTATTAGGTCCAGCAAGCACTGGGCTATTTGTAATACAAGAGCATTTATGGACTTTGATCACCAGTGAGTTTACTGCATGGATGGCTGATTCCATCTGCATCAATTAGGGAAATTGGATCAAAAATGGATGATGCTTTTATCCATTCAGTTGACTGCCATAAAAGGGAACTGATTTCAACATTCAGAGAGAATTTCCCAGCTCGTCTTTTGACAGCCAACTTCTCCCAGAAACTCATCAAGGACCTTTCATGGGTCTTTCATCGGAGCCCCTTGCTTGCAGCCTGCCTGCAAAAGCTGGACTTGTGCATCCCCATAGTCACATGAGACACTCTTATAAAATCTTGTGTTATTGACATATCTCCAGTTGATTCTGTTTCCCAAGAAAACCATAATACAGCTGGTACCAGGAGTGGTTCTTGAGGAACAGAGTCTTAAACATGGGACGTCTGAGGTGGTTATCTACTCTAATTGGACTCAAGGGTACTATTGACTCCCTTTCCAATAATGAAGAGGTTGCTAAGAGCAGATGGCATGAGCTGGCAATAGATATACACAATATAGCCTTATACCCCTAGTTTCCATGCTTATAAGAAGCAAGGATCTGGATGAGACTGTTTTCAATACCTTAACAGAATTTTGTGGAGTGAAAAAGTATAATGATGTTGGCTGCCTCCTCCTAGATACTCTGGATACAGTTAAAAAAGAAAGGGCTGAGCTAAAGTCTTCAAATTTGGAACTTAAATGCCATATGAATGATATGAAACTTTCTACATGTGCCTTCAAAGAAAATCTTGTCTCCTGTAGCCAAAGACTTGAGATATCTGAGAATCAAACACAGGCAATCATTGTACGAGTAGCAGAACTACAGAGGAAACAAAAATCTCAACTTCGCAGGGTTTCTGCAATTAAAGTGAAGGCATTGATTGGAAAGGAGTGGAACCCCAAGGATTGGGATGGAGACATACAGGATGATGATAATATTGGAGGGGACATTGGAACTCTAAATTCTGCTGGGACTTTACCAGATAAACCTGTTATGGCCTGCCCTGTGGAGACCACATCTTGTCAACCTTGTATCATCAAGCCTCCAGCCTGACCCAGAGAGTCCGGACAACCTTCCAGCTCTGCGGTGGGTACCACCCAAACTGAAGCCTGCACTGCCCAGCCTGTGGCCTGCCCCAGAGAGTCTGGACCTCCTCCCAGCCACCAGGCAGGTACCAGCCAAATTCCAGTATGCACTGCCCAGCCTCCACCCTGCCCTGAAGAATCTGCCTTTCAACCCCTGCCTGAACAGGTTAACCCTGTCTCACCAGAAGAATATGCAAAGGAATGCTGTGAGGTCAATAGCCTGCAAGACATCTCTAATTCTTCTCCTTACCCACACCCCTACCCCTCTTGTCTTCTCAACCTATTACTATACTAAAATCAAAACAAGCCCCCAGAGTTGAAATACAAAGTGTGACCCATGAGGAACTACTCTGAAAGAAGTGCACACAGAATAGTCTTGGTCCCATGGAGTTATGGCGGAGGCTAATAGATCATGGGCTACCTAGAAGTGTAATCGGCTGGCAGCCTACTAAATTTCTTTTGGATCTGTATAAGCAGAAGAGTTCTAGGCCGAGTGAAAAAAAACCCTAACTCAAATTGCAGAGGTAGAGAATCATGGCCCCTTAATCAATTCCCAGACGTGAGACAGTTTACAAACCCAGAGCCCCTTGAATGAGAAGGCTATGTCCCCTTGGGGAAGGATGCTGTTAAACTACCCAAATTTTATACTGTTAACATTCCTCCCACCTTTCCCCAGGGAGACCTATATAGACTTTTGCCAGAGTAACTGTGAATTGGGGAAAAGGAAATGATCAGACATTTTGGGGATTGTTAGACACTGGCTCAGAAGTCACATTAATTCCAGGAGACCCAAAATGTCACAATTGACCAAAAGTCAGAGAAGGGGCTTATGAAGGTCAGGTGATTGATGGAGTTTTAGCGCAGGTCCTTCTCATAGTGGGTCCAGTGGGTCCCCAGAAACATTCTTTGCTTATTTCCCCAGTTCCAGAATGCGTAATTGGAATAGACATATTCAGTAATATTGGATCCTAGACTTGTGGAGTGAGGGCTATTATGGTTGGAAAGGCAAAGTGGAAGCCCCTAGAATTGACCCTGCCCACCAAAATCGTAAATCAAAGGCAATACCGGATTACTGGAGGGATTGCAGAGATTAGTGCCACCATCAAGGATTTGAAGGATGCAGGGGTGGGGAGTCCCACCACATCCCCATTCAACACTCCTATTTCACCAGTGGAGAAAACAGATGGATCTTGGAGGATGACAGTAGATTATCATAAACTTAACCAGGTAGTGACTCCAATTGCAGCTGCTGTCCCAGATGTGGTATCATTGCTTGAGCAAATCAACACTTCCCCCTGGTAGCTGGTATGCAGCTGTTGATGGGGCAAATGCTTTTTTCTCAATTGCCATTAGTAAGGACCACCAGAAACAGTTTGCTTTTAGCTGGCAAGGACAGCAGTATACCTTCACTCTCCTGCCTCAGGGGTATATCAACTCTCCAGCCCTATGTCATAATATTGTCTGCAGGGACCTTGATCACCTCTCCCTCCCATGAGACATCACACTGGTCCATTATATTGAAGATATCATGTTGATAGGACCTACTGAGCAAGAAGTGGAAAGACTCTAGATTTACTGGTAAGGCATTTGTGTGAGAGAGGATGGGAGATAAATCCAATGAAAATACATGGTCCTTCCACCTCAGTGAAATTTCTAGGTGTCCAGTGGTGTGGGGCCTGTTGAGATATCCCTTCTAAAGAAAAGGATAAGCTGTTGCACCTGGCCCCTCCTACGACCAAAAAGAGGCACAATCCTTAGTTGGCCTCTTCAGATTTTGGAGACAACACATTCCTCATTTGGGCATGCTACTCTGGCCCATTTACCGAGTAACCAGAAAAGGTGCTAGTTTTGATTGGGGACTGGAACGAGAGGAGGCCCTGCAACAGGTCCAGGCTACTGTGCAAGGTGCACTACCACTTAGACCATATGATCCAGCAGATCCAATGGTGCTGGAAGTTTCCATGGCAAATAGAGAGGTTGTCTGGAAGCTTTGGCAGGCACCTACGGTGGAATCACAATGCAGACCCTCAAGATTTTGGAGCAAAGCCTTGCCATCCTCTGCAGATAACTACTCCCCTTTTGAGAAGCAGCTTTTGGCTTCCTACTGGGCCTTAGTAGAGATTGAATGCTTAACCATGGGCCATCAAGTTACCATGAGATTTGAGTTGCCTATCATGAGCTGGGTATTGTCTGACCCACCAAACCATAATTGTGGGCATGCAGAGCAGCACTCGGTAATAAAATGGAAGTGGTACATAAGAGATAGGGCTCCAGAAAGTCCTGAATGCACAAGTATGTTACATGAAGAAGTAAGCCAAATGCCCATGGTCACCCCCCTGCCATGTTACCTTCTCTTTCCCAGCCCACAGCTTTGGCCTCTTGGGGAGTCCCTTACAATCCATTGACCAAGGATGAGAAAACTCAGGTCTGGTTTACAGATGGTTCTGTACAATAGGCATGTACCACTGAAAAGTGAACAGCTGTGGCACTGCATCCCTTTTCTGGGACATCTTTGAAGGATAGTGATGAGGGCAAATCCTCCAATTGGGCAGAACTTCAAGCAGTGCACTTAGTTGTTCGTTTTGTATGGAAGAAAAATGGCCAGAGATGCATTGTACACTGATTCATGGGCTGTTGACAATGGTTTGGCTGGATGGTCAGGGACTTGGAAGGAACATGATTGGAAAATTGGTGACAAGGAGGTCTGGGGAAGAGATATGTGGATAGATCTTTCTAAGTGGGCACAAAACATGAACATATTTGTGTCCCATGTGAATGCCCACCAGAGGGTGACTTCAGCAGAGGAAGAGTTTAATAATCCAGTGGATAAGATGACCCACTCTGTGGCTAATGCTCAGCCTCTTTCCCCAGCCATGCCTGTCATTGTCCAATGGGCTCATGAACAAAGTGGCCATGGAGGTAGGAATGGGGGTTGTGCATGGGCTCCACAACATGGACACTCCCTCTCCAAGGCTGACTTGGCTACAGCCACTGCTGATTATCCTATCTGCCAGCAGCAGAGGCCCACACTGAGCAGCTGAGCAGCCTGCTACCTGGTGGCCGGCTGACTACATTGTGCCACTTTCACCATGGAAGTGGCAGTGATTTGTTTTAACAGGAATAGACACCTAATCTGGCTATCGGTTTGCATTTCCAGCACACAGTGCTTCTTCCAAAACTACCATTGTGGACTTACTGAATGTCTTATATACCACCATTGCATTTCACACAGCATTGCTTCTGATCAAGGAACACATTTCACAGCAAATGATGTGCGGGAATGGGTACATGCCCATGGAATTTACTGGTCTTACCATGTTCCCCCTCACCCTGAAGCAGCTGGTTAATAGATCGGTGGAACGGCCTTCTGAAGACTCAATTACAGTGCCAACTAGGTGGCAATACCTTGCAGGGCTGGGGCAATGTTCTCCAGGAGGCTGTGCGTGCTCTACATCAGCGTCCTCTCTATGGTGCTGTTTCTCCGATAACCAGAATTCATGGGCCTAGGAATCAAGGGATGGAAATGGGACTGGCACCACTCACTATTACCCCTAGTGACCAATAGGAAAATTTTTGCTTCTTGTCCCTGCAGTCTTAATCTCTGCTGGTCTACCAGTTTTAGATCCAAAAGGAGGAGGGCTGCCACCAGGGAACACAAGGATGATTCCATTGAACTGGAAGTTAAGATTGCCACCTGGCTAATTGGGCTCTTTCTTGCCTATGAATCAACAGGCAAAGAAAGGAATTACTTTGCTGGCTGGGGTGATTGATCCTGACTATCAAGGGGAAATAGGACTTCATCTACATAATGGGGGTAAAGAAGAGTTTGCCTGGAATGCAGGAGATCCTCTAGGGCGTCTCCTAGTACTGCCATATGCTGTGACTAAAGTCAATGGAAAATTGCAACAAACCAAGCAGGACTAACAATGGCCCAGAATCTTTGGGAATGAAAGTTTGGGTCACCCCACC
>PVKH010004477.1:0-23317 GCA_004027955.1 Chaetophractus vellerosus | reverse complement strand
GCGGCTCACCCTGCCCGTCGTGGCTTTGCCCTGCCCGTGGCGACTTTTTGCCCTGCCCATGGAGGCTTTGCCCCACCAACGTTGGCTTGCCTTCTCAGGCAGTCTGCCCGCTCGGAGAGGTCCCCGGGAACTGAACCTGGGGCCTCCCATGTGGTGTACCAGTGCCCTATCCACTGGGCTACAGCCGGCCCCTATTTTCTTATTAATTTTATTTAGTTAGTTTTTTGGCTTCATTTTTGGAGCGGTGTTGGATCACAGAAAATTCACTGGTGATGTGAGGACACATGCGAAGGGGTTCATCTTGGGCATGCCTCTAAGACATGAATATGTTCAAGTGTTCATGGGACTCATTTGTAGGTTTTCTATGCATGGCTCTTCTGCCCCTTTTATTTGAACCCATAATTAGCACTATACCTGGTAAATATATGTCCCAGAGACTTAAATCTTTGGTCCATCTGTGTGCCATTGAGCCCTGAATTTCAGTAGAGTTGCAACAACTACTCTGCAGTTCATTGGACTCATCCAGGACAACTAATGAGGTGATGATGGATAACAACCGTCCCAAGGAACAGAGTCTGCAACTGCAAGCAGTATAGCTCTATCCATCTGCCCCAAGGCATATAAGACCCCTCTGAATTAAAAGAAGAGTGGGCATCACCATCCCCAAATCCTCAAGATTGGGGAATGAACAGTGGACTAAAGTAAACATTATTATTCTATTATAGACTTATTATTTATTATTCTAGCAATGGAAGAACTCTTATTATTGATGTAAACGTATTGTCCACCAGAGGTTCTGAGGGATGGGAGAGGGAAGAATAGGTGTGAATGGGGCCATTTTCAGGACATTAGATTTGTCCTGCATGACTTTGCAGTGATGGATACAGGTCATTGTATATTTTGTCATAACTTACAAAATTGTGTGGGTCAAAGTGTAAACTATAATGTAAACTGTAGTCCATGGTTAGTAGCAGTGCTTCAATATGTGTTCATCAATTGTAACACATGTACCACACTAATGAAGAGTGTTGTTGATGTGGCAAAGGGGGAGGGAGCGGGGCATATGGGAATTCCTTATATTTTTTATGTAACATTTATGTTATCCAAAGCTTCTTTAAAAATAAATAAAAATTAATTATAAAAAACCAAAAACCTAGTGAGTGGGGAGCAGGTGTAGCTCAGTCAGTGGTTGAGTGCCCGCTTCGCATGTCTGAGGGCCTAGGTTCAATCCCTGGTACCGCCTAAAAACAAACAAACAAACAAACAAAAACTAATGAGAGCTGGTTTTTCTTTGGATTCTTTGTTTGGACTTGGGTGTGCGGGAGTGAGTGGGGGGTGGGGAACAAAGGGGAGAAAAGTATCAAACAAATTAATTTTTTCAAAGTACCAGAGTATACTGTGTTTACAGAGTATACTCTGTGTTTCTTGTGCAAGCTATTTAACTTTCCCCTATGTAAAGTGCTTATATCTATAAAGGATAGATAAACTTTATCAAGTTATTAAATATTGGATGTTATTTGCTTCTTTGAGGCCTCTGTACCTTTCACTCGCTTAGCGAATTCTTCTGTTTCCAACAGTTTTTTAAATATGATATCAATTTATAGCCTGGTTTATTTATTTTTCTACATATTTAGCTTTAAAATTTTAATGAGTTTTACACTATATTGAAAGTATTTCTCCGATATTTTCCCATGGTTTAACCTTATTGAGATTTTTCTAATGGGTATAATGTAACATCATTTGTTAAATGACTCCAACCAAATACAGTGTGTGTTAAACCATAGCTATTATTTTGGATCTTGTTTGCATTAGATAAATTTTTATCACGCCATGTATACCTTGCTTCTCTTCCAGTATAGAAACAAAAATTAATGATATTTTCTAAGTTTCTAGCTTTGAGAATAAATATTCAAATGTCCTAAATAAGTATTGTCCATTGAACTGTTTTCTTATAATTTCATGGAAATAAGTTTTTAAAAGTGTCAATACCAGGTGAAGCCCTCATTTACAATGTTCATAATTATTTATTTACAACCTTTCTTTATATATTACAGGCGAAAAGCCTTTCAAATGTGATGAGTGTAACTTTGCCTCCACAACACAGTCCCATCTGACTCGGCATAAACGCGTGCATACTGGAGAAAAACCTTACAGATGTCCGTGGTGTGACTACAGGTAAGGGTCCCTGTCCCATAGGAGGACATGGGGCACAATGAAGCTCACCAATAAAAGTGTGTTTTCTTCTCTTCAACATGAAGTAGCACAAAGTAAAACATGTCACCTATTAGGTTGCAAATTTTAGTGTCTGAATTTATTGACTTTTTAAAAAATATAACATGCTTTTCCATTTTTTATAACCTAAATATTTAGATTTTTTCATCCTTTGGTGTAAATAAATGTTAAGTGACATTATTTCCTTATTCAAAGTCAGGAACCATTCTAGTTTATGAATTAGCTCAAGACACATATAGCATCTCATTTCCCATGAATAAGCCCTGATTTTAGCAATGATGGGTATATACAAAATGTTTCCTGCCTTTAAGGATATTATATCGTGATAAGGGAGTTTTAATACTCATAAATAATTGTAAGTTTGAATGGTAAGTACTTGAAAATATTTAGGGATGAAGAGCCAGAGGAGTGCAGAGGGCAGGTCATTCTTGGCCAGGAAAAGAGTCTTCATAGAGGGGTGCGTGCTTTAGCTGTGGCTCCAAAGACGGGTAGGCATTCGGAGACAAAATGTGTGTTCTAAGATGAGGAGGAAAGTTAAGCATTTTAGTGCTAAAGAATGTTAGAGCTCATGTGTGTTTAACCTGCCCCCTAGGCTCCTCAGTGGTGAAGTGGTTTCTCCACGGTTGTTGGGGTACTTAGGCAGCAGCTGCTGCAAGGCCTATATGCAGAGGAGCATGAGGCAGGTTCAGGGAAGTTAGACTGTCCAGCGAGGTATGTGCAGAAGGGGCGGAAGGCAGACTGTGCTGGAGCATGTGAGAGTGAGCATAGACCTCATCTGGCCTCACGGAGTCTGTGGGACTCCGTGCAATTGCGTACTACAGAATGACGTCTGGTCTAGGAAGATTAGTCAGCTGAATGGGGAAGCCTGGGCTGAAGACCTCGGGTGCGCCTCTTCCGTGTGATGACATGCCAGCATCGAGGGTGCTGCTTCACATGCAGTCCTATTAGGGTCAGTATTAGAATATATGCCTTAAACTTGCAGCCTTTTAAAAATACTAGATTCTTTTGTATTCTTGGGAATATAGCCTCTGCATTCAGCAAATATCTTGCCGTAATCTCTATTATTAGCCACATTATCACATTGTTTTATGTTTAAGGTCATCTAATAGTACAGAGATATTATAGATATATTTCATTCATTAATTATTCATTCATTCATTCAACATTTTATGAGTTTTGTCTTTTCATAACAGTAGATTGGTGTTCTTTTGAAATTTGGTAAACTGGGGATCAAATTAGAGGTAGACCTAGAAATGTTAAAGTGCTGATAATATGTGTTTTTAAAAAAGAAACATTATTAAATGGTTTTCCCTTATTAAACAAATTATGCTGTAGTTGTCTTTCCTATAAAACATAGAAAAGCAGTTATAAAATTATATAAAATTTTTCCATATTATCACTCTTAGCTCTTAGGATTATATCCTTTCAATCTGTACTTTCTTTGTTTTTCTGGGGGGGGCGGCATTTTTTGTTTCTTTCAGTATGAACTTTGTTTTTCACACTTAACAAATTATAAACACCTTTCCATTTCATTAATCATTCTTTTGTAACTAGGGTTTTCAAACGTTTATTTTTAAGTGGTAAAACTATTATTTCAAACAGGTTAATATACAGAACCCCATATGTGAAACAGATTACTGTATTATTTACCATTTATAAATAGGTTCCATAGTTCAAATTTATAGTGTTTACTTATAACATTACTAAATAGCATAATAATGCTGTTTTGACAAGCAGAAGTTCAAGTGGCCAGCAGTTAGCAATAACAATTGCTGTTGGATTAGCCTCAGTGTCCAGTGTATGACTTCCTTTCGGGAACATGCATAGCCTGGAGCTCCTGCTGTGTGACAGGACCAGGTTCAGCCATGGCTTAGCCCCTTCCTGGATGAGAGACCGTTTCCGATTGCCTAGCCCGGAGCCTGGCACACAGCCTTCGCCTGTTGATGAGCCTCAGCGTTGTCGTTCCTGGTGTGGGGTCACTTTTCCATCTCAGGGACTGTTGAGTGGGTTCATGCAGGACGATCACTGTCCTGAATGTTTGCAGTGTGTTGTTAGCATTGTATTTATAATTCCCATGTGGAGTTGTTTTTTTTTTTCAGTTTTTGAAGTAGTTAAAAATATATTAATCCAAGTTGGTTGAGTAAGTGCTAAAATACCCTAGTGTTTCACATGTCTGGTTTGAAAACCAGTGTTCTGCAATATCATTTTAGTACTGCATGATCCCATTTAGATTGATGCACAATAATCAGTTTATGAAGTTTTTGGCCATTTAGACCATTTTCAGGTTTTTAATTTTAAAATGCTTGTAATAAAATCTTTGTGCGTACCCATGTTTTTTTTTTTTTAAGAATAAATACTTGGAAGTATGATTTAAGGCTTTTAATAGTATTCCATCAAAGGTTGTAACTTCATTTCTTTTCTCTCATCAGTAATATATTTTGTAGGCTATAGTTCTTTGTGTGCATAAAAATATTTAAAAGAATTCAAGATTTCACTGATTTGAAAGTGAACTATATTATTTACCAAGGTTGTGGTTATATTGCTTGTTTCCTATTCAAGTTATCTCCCTGAAATAGCATTACGTCTGTTTAGTCATACAACTGAGCCTGCTGGACTCCATTCATATTTTATGCAGGCAGGTACAAGGCTACAGAGGAGGTGGTATTTTACAAGTATATTGTGACTGTCCTATGATTTCATTTTCAGGATGCTTAATCCAGTGATACTGCCCTAATTTCCTTTTGAAATGCTTAAAGTACTTTTTGATAAAAGAGGTGATTTTATCTTTACTTAAAACGTTTTAATAATTTGATTTTTATTGTAAGCAAATGGTTTGAGCACTGTTCATAAGACAGTTTTATCATTCTGTGTATATACGGTTAGGTTTGCTTTTGCCAGTGTAACAAAAACCAAGTTAACCTTGACGAGGAGTACAAAAAAAAGTGCAGATATAAGAATGTTTCTGAAGTTAGGGACTGAGAATGAAATAGAGAAGTTGCAACAGATACAGTACCTTTGTTGATGAGCAAAAACATTTAAAAGTGGTTATCATATCTATCTCAAATCAACAAAGAAAATGTCTTCTTTCACAAGAGACATTTTCGAGTATGCATGATTTCTATAGATTAAAAATATCTTTAAGATGACCATATATTTCCTAAGAACATGTGGAAATATTTACCTTATTGGTATCTTTCCATAATATTTTGGTGCTCAAAGTGTTTAAGTATTTTTCCCATTTAGATTTTTATTTGCTTAATATAGATGAAATTATTCATGTAGAGTCTTTCTATTTTTATCATTTTAACATTTATTTCCAGGCATGTTACCATCACTAGATTCTGAAGTATTATTTAAATTTCAGTTGGAAATTTATTTCTCATTTTATAAATTGAACATTAGTGGAGAAATACTAGTAGTGATGATTATTCATGAAAAATGTGAATGTAGATTTGTTTACAAAAGAACTTTATAATTGGTATTTTGAACCTGAGGCTATTTTTCAAGTTTGCATTATTAATTTAGGCAATGACATCTCATTCTAGTTAGACATAAACATATACCCTTTTCCTAAGCTTTTACTGTTGAAAATATCCAAAAGTCTAATAAATTAGAAGTCATTATATTCCATCATTACTCCAAAACTTTTTCACTATTAATTATTATTCATTATAATTTCAAAGCATACATTTAGATTCATAGCACACTATCCTATCATCTTATTTATGCAGGAAATTCCTTAGATTTCTTTCTACATTAAAATGGAAACAATTTTAATGTTTTTCTCTATTTTAATTCCCTTTGCTATGTATTATCACCTGTACCTTAGTGAGAAAACAAAATAGAGATAAGTTTATATATGTTATAGTAAATACTCCTTCTGACAATGTGAAATCCTTTTTTCCCCATAGAATTTATTAGATCAAACTGCACTCTATTTCTCTGAAGACATTAGGTTTTACATAAGAGTAGATGAGTTTCACTAAGTTGACAATAATTGGGCTTATCTTCCCATAGGCTTCCTTTTTTTTTAGGATTTAGCATGGAAATGCAATAAATGCATATTAAACAATAAACCACTAATAAGTTATAAATGGTAACAGAAATACTACCTGCAGTATTAAAAATATAAAGATAATCCTATATTGCACTTTAAATGTCCTATAACAAATTATAGAAAACTAATTCTTCAAGGCAAACTCTGGCATTTAGAGCCTTTTTTGTCATGTCTCTATTATTGATGTCTGATTAATTCATTGTTCCCTAAAAACATTTTTGGCCAAATTCTCCCTCAACTATATATACCTGCCTCAGTACTTCTAACCTTACTTTAAAAAAAAATTCCTGTTCTACTCTATTTTTTTACTCTTTATTTTCATTACTTTGAAATCATAATCCAAAATAGAAGTGTGGTAACTCATAAAGCTGAGGAATAATATGTTCAATTTCTGTCTCATATTGCACATTCACTGCATTGTTTTGCAAAGACTTGCAGGAAATAGACTAATTTTCCCCCTTACTTCGTGGTTTACTTAGCTCTTAGCCAGTGTATTCCATAGAAATCATTAATATATTAATCTCAAATGGGTTGTTTTTTTTTTGTTTGTTTTTGCCTAAGTATATTTGAAGTAGCATCTTAACCCAGAAATGCACTTTTATCTGGCACATATCTGTTTTATTTCTCATCTAAACCTTTTGCTTGTATTTCTAATAACAAAATTCAGGAAATTTTTATACATGTGACTGGTGTAGGTATAATTTGCTGTTGTGATCACCTTTAAAATACGTTTGCATTTGTTTGTATCTTAGAAAATTTTCGTCAAAAAATACTTTTAATTTAGTAGAATCCTGTCTTTAGCTTTGCATAGTGCTGGAAGTATTTTTAGTGCAGTTTTAAGATGTAAATGTCAAAAAATGGAACTTATCATCTTTGTATATTTCACCTCAAAGTTAGTGTTAATTTCCTAAACACTTTTCTATAAAGTGTCTCTGTTATAAAAATATTTTTCAGATTAGATGATTGTATGCATTTTATATAACTTTATTAATAAACAATTTGATTTTACTAGGTGTAGTAAATAGTAAGTCAACCTCTTCTCAGGTATTGTAGCATAAAGAATGTCAGTGTATTAGGGGATTCGTTGTGTTTATCTTAACATTTGTTTCAGTAGCATCCTGAGTTAGGAAGACTGACTCTATAGGGGGTAATTTTCTCGTTTTGGATGATCTTTTCAGAGTTTCAATTTTCCTTTGGCTTTCTGTGCAGTTTCATGTGCTGTGAGAAGCAATAGGTAGAACAAACTTGGATTTGCCAATTTCTAACAACAAGGAGAAGAAAATAGGTTTTGTCTATGTGGTAAGCAGTACATCACGTATATTGAAAGAGAGATGAAATTATACATACCCAAAAGAATAGCTCGCAGTTTCTTTTTCTGAAGATTCAGAGACACTAATTTCATTTAGATGTTTCTGAAGTTCTGGAGGAATAAAAAATCATAAACAAAATGAAATGTAAATATCTGTTATTAGTATTTAATATAACTTTTATTGAGAGCAGTTTGATTCCCCAAGCCTAATTATGAAAATAGATTGCCTTTTGAATCAAAACTATTTGTCATTTAAAATGCAAGTGAGTGCTATTTCATTTATCTCAAGTCTATGTCTCCTTATATTTTACTGTATTGTAGCTGCTAATCCATTTAATGGAATAAAGAACAAAAGTCCCAGCTTGAAATAGTAGTAGCTCAAAAGTCTCAAAGCACACTTGCTTCCCAAACTTCTCTTAGAATATTGGGTGATTCCTAGGGTTTATTCAAGTTGCGATGAATTTCATCTGGAAGGCAAATGTGCCAATGATATTACTTATGTCGTGCTGGCTCCTGGTCAGATCACACAGTCCTGCTAGGAGTGGAAGCTCCATTGCTGCCCCACCACAGTTCAGTCAGCCACAGGTAGATGTCAGTATCGTGGCTGGTTTGTGAAATTGTGTTCGGGCATTGGCAAGCATAAATATTGCTTTACACATTCTCCTAGTATGTGTCAAGATATTACTTCATGGAGTTGTACTGTCTCTCACATGGCATGGTGGATATATGTGGTAAGTTTAGGTGCGGTTTTCTTGGGATTCCATAACGAAATGTCAGTGTGCTTTTCATTTTTCTTTTTTTCACATTTTCTATAATGCATTATCAAATTTGTACGTTATGTTCATCTATTCTTTCATCTTAATATTTCTACCTCTTTTAGCAAAAATTGAGCTCTTCTTGAATAAAGTATTTCCTAGTTTTCTCTTTCAATATGAGACTGCCCATTTAATTAGTCATTTTTTTACTCAATGGTTTCTAATTGTGGTTTTTTATTTGATATTGTATTTTCTATAATGTTTATGTCTAATGTTATTTTCATAAATAGCATTTTTTTTTCATATTTTTCTTCCTTGCTCTATACCACATAAGCACATAGCCTTTTTAAAAACGTTTGTTTCAACCTGGCAGCCTGTGTGCTGATACAGCACAGGTATTTATGTTATGCCTTTAGTTAATTTGCTAAACCTTAATATATAAAGAGCTTTTTTAAGTAAAAAAATCTTATAGACTGTGAAAACTAATAGATTCCATAGCATTAAAAATTAAGAATTGTTTGAGTTGTCTTTGAAAGGAAAAAAAATCTAAGATTTCTTTTGGTTTATCTGTACAAATAAGTTCTTTTGTTTGTTGATAGAACTGAAATAGGCATTGAGATCACAGCTTAATTAGAAGAGCCATTTTGATCACAAAGTGAGTGACCATTCCCTCTGCTGTCTCTTAAAGTAGAATCCACATAAACATGTTTGTTAACTGCTGTTGTTGAATCCCAAATCCAGTCATTATAAAAGGACCAAAGCTATCTTTGGGGATGGTCTTTCTACAAGGAATTACTATGGACAATCCCTTGGGTGGTAGTTAGATATATCTGTATATAATGTGGGAAAAAGAAAGGCCTTAGAGATAAAAAAAAATAGAAAATACTTTTTGGGCAATAGTCTCTTGCATAATAAGTTATTCCTCAGACACTAGAGCTATTATCACACAACAAAACAGTTTACGTATGTAACTATCTATATCTGCTAGCATTAGAAGCTCACCTAACATAGCCTATTAGGAAAACACTCGAATCACTGGAAAGGGCTGACAACAATTGGTAGAACACAAGGATGTCCTTAATGTGCGAGGCTGCCTGGAACCCGGATGTGGGTCTGCAGGAGCTGCTCTGACAGCACAAAGCAGAGCACATGGACCCGCCTACGTATTATTTACTGTCAGCCTTTTAAATTCGGACTGGTTGGCAAGTTTTGATTTTCCTAAGCGTGTAAAACTTTTACCAGTTATCATCAGTTCAATCAGAATGCCAAGATATTTTTTAGTTTTCTTTTCAGATCCTTTGTTTCACTATATTCTGAAATACTGCCGCTCTGGGACTTCAAGAATCGTGAAAGACAGCAAGAAAGAAGGAAAAATTGGAAACCTTAGGGAATGGTGATACAGTAGAATGGGACAGAATAAGTAAAAGTAGCTATGGAGTAATCTTAAAAATGTTTCTTAAAAACTTTTAATAAATTTAATGTCAGTTTACGTAGTTTTTACAATTATATCTACTTAATGAAAATATGAATTAATGTATCAGCAAATCTTCTACTACACAAAACTCCCATCATGGAATAAGATGCTACTTTCTATATGGTAGAATTTTTATGTCTATTTTGGCATTTTCGTATGCATGTCTATATAGAAAATATTGTGTATTTTTAAGTTTCACATCATTTTCTCAATTATGAGAATGTAACACTTAGCCAACTCTGCTGTATTATTTCTATTAATGAGAAGCATTAGTTTATAACAAGAACTTCTACTGATTTTTTTTTTTCCTTTTAGTAAAATTATGATATGTTGTTTCTTCCTACAGAGCCACAGTGAGCTGCAATTGGAATAAACTAGCACCCCTTACTGGGTAACATAACCTGTAACCTGATGCTTTTCCCTGCAAAGAATTTCATCCTAGTCTGAGTCTTTCTTTTCACCCATTAAAACTTTATTTCCTCTGTCGTAATTACTTAAGCTTGAATTTTGTTAAATAATCCGAATCCCTTATTTTGTCTTTTTGTATCAGCTTTTACCCTGCTTGGAAATCTCCAAGTGTATGGGTTCCAGCTCTGTGTTGCTTAACTTGACTTAGGTCGTTTCTTTCCTTGATGTATTTTGTTTCTTTATGGTAAATTTAAACTTTTAACAGATACATGAAATGGCATTAAAAAATTTTCCTATTGAGAGAAAATGAGGTAAAAGTTGAGTGTTTATGCTTTAATAAAATAGTTAATTTCCTAGGTTGAATTGTTTGCAGGGTGAGGTGGGGTTTGGGGAATGGGAGTAGTAGACATTTAAATTTGGGAAATAGGTTTTGACCTAAAAAATCGCAGATGTCGTTACCTTTAATTAAAAGTAAGTCTCGGGGAGTGGATGTAGCTCAAGTGATTGAGTGCCTGCTTCCCATGTACAGGCCCTGGACTTGATCCCTGGGACCTGCTAAAAAACAAAACAAAACAAAACAAAACAAAACAGGAAGGAGAGTGGTAAGGACAGACAGGTGGATGCAAGTTGTATGTAGGGGATTTTTATTTTGTTTGCTTGATTGCATTTTAAGTTTTACTTAAATGCTTAAATGTGAGGGCAAAAGAGCTAGTGAAAATAGTACAATTGAAAACAGCATTATACTGTATGGTTTAAGATAATATTTATCAGATGACAGTTTTGTGATAAAATGATACCTCTTGGGCAGTCCTCAGTGAATTAGTAGAAACATTGGTGAGTCAGAGGCAGTAGCCCCAGGCTCCTAGAGTTGCTTTTCCCCCTTGAGAGTTAGAACTTTGACTTCAGAACCTCCAGGTCTATTTTGTGCTGCTGCTATAACAATTGTTTCTACAGTTTGGGAGGCACAGGGCAGCACAAAATTTTATATATTTTTTTTCCAAAATTTTTAATCAAGAATATAGAGATTGTATAATGATACTACTGCCGCCACCACTTCCTCACACATGCACACAGACACCCTAACATTATCTTCTTTGAGGAAATTTCTGTAAGAGACTATATTGTTTTAACTGTTATCCATTCATTATTTCCAAAGTTTCCTTGCTGTTAGATAGTTCTGAGTTTTTCAAGTTGTGACATCTTTTCTGTGACTTGTTCTAAACAAGTTTTGCTAATGTCTTGATGTTTCTAAGACCAATAAACCTAACAGGAAACCCTAGTGACATCATAAGCCAACTGAATGTCCGACCGGTTGTTTATTGTTATGACACCTGATTCCTTCATATATTTATAGCTCATTTGATTTGTTTTTGTTTTTTGTTTTTGTTTTTTGTTTTTTTTTTGTTACATATCCCCCCCTTTCTGCTTGCTCTTGCTGTGTTCATTTCTCTGCGTTCTTCTGTGTCTGCTCTGTCTCCCCCCGTTGTGGCGACGGGCCGAGTCAGGTCACTGCGCAGGTCGCTCTGCTCCGTTCGTAGGCGGGTCTGCTTCCATTCATGGGCAGCTCCACTTCCGTTCATGGGCGGATCTTCTCCATTCGCGGGCAACTTGCCCTGCCCGTGGTGGCTTTGCCCTGCCCGTGGTAGCTTTTTATGCCCTGCCCACAGCGGCTCTGCCCTGCCCATGGTGGCTTGCCTTCTCAAGGCGGTCTACCTGCCCGGAGAGGCCACCGGGAACTGAACCCGGGGCCTCCCATGTGGTGAACCGGCGTCCTATCCACTGGGCTATAGCCGGCCCCCTTGATTTGTTTTTAACCCACCTTTTGTTAGTTGTTTGACTTACTCCTAGGTCATCATAAACATGATATCTCCCTCTTGTTAATCAGAAGCTTAATTATATATTGTCTTTGTATTCTTAAGTGCTAAAACTTCTATTTAAGACGTT
This sequence comes from Chaetophractus vellerosus, assembly GCA_004027955.1. NCBI lineage: Eukaryota > Metazoa > Chordata > Mammalia > Cingulata > Chlamyphoridae > Chaetophractus > Chaetophractus vellerosus. The sequence continues at coordinate 11,138 of PVKH010004477.1, read as the reverse complement.
TTAGATTGACCCCTACCTTCTTTAGTTTTCCATGTTAATAGCAATATACAACCCTTCTGTAATGTACACTGTACCGTAAGAGATGTAATAATTAGGATCAGGAGGGGACTGCGGTTACTGTGTGTCTAATATGGAAAAAAGAGAGCAAGTATATTACTCCTTGGGCTGAGACAGGGCACACGATTTGTTTCCATGACTTAGACTGTATTATAACTGCTGAGTACTGGTGTCAGCTGTACTGAACTAAAAAGTGGAAATAAGTCATATATATTGCCCCACAGGTTGATGTATGTTAATTTTACTTTCTCTAACATTTTGTATGGATGCCATTTGATTCTATTGGAATCTCTGTTCCTTTGTTTCATTACAAATTATTTTTACCACAAGATTCTTATGATTGTATCTCAATTTTTTAGTTTTGGCTTGTTTTTCAGCTTTAAAAATAAATAGTGTATCTCTCTTTCCAAATTAAGATAATTCTATTCCATGCCTCTTGTCACAGATGTTTGGCATGATATCTGTAAGTACAAATAAAGGTGGTAGTAATACTCACCAAAATGCTGCTGAAATAGGTTAGTTTTAGTGTTGCCTGCAGTTTACTGTGAAAACATTGAGGGAGCCTTCTTTTGCTCTGCTAACATGGCTTTCTTAAGGAAAAATAGACCCCATAGACTCAGTAGGAGAGGCTATAATGAGTGTGTCGTTGGAATGTGTCCTTCTAGACTAAAGAAGCTGTATGTTCTGTGCCTGAGATATAGATGCAAAATATTGGCCTCTATATATTTTAATTACATGTTCCTTCCAATTAATGATTTCTGTACAGCCCTTGAAAAATGACGTTATGATTATACAATCCCAATCTTATATATACATATACTTGCTTTTAACTGCATATGCACAGTTACATATTTACCTTCTGTGAATCTATTTTTAACAAAACAATCTTTTAAAAACACTGTGTGCTCTGATGTAAAAGACACTCAAAATGAGGTTCCAGTTTTATTTTTCAGGTTTTTTTTTTTAAGTTTAAAAGTAGAATATATGTTTTCTTTAGCTGTAAAAGCACAATCAAGGCAACATGATAAGTGAGTCAGTGTTGTAAAAGTAAAACTAATTTTGCCTTCACTCACATGAGCTATAGAAGGAGGAAGCTTTATTGTCCCTGGGAAGGTGATAAGGCAGAGTAATTGTATATTATACTGTCCTGGAACATCTGCCTGAAGACTGTTGGAGCAATTCATCTATCATGGACGATACAGCATGTTTTGTCTTTTTGCTTTAACCCGTCCCCACTGCTGGCCTGCACGGAGGTTTTGATAGGGACTGCGCCTGGGCCGGGGCGCACATTAATCAGTCCCCTTGTTCAACACTCCAGCTGACATAATTACAACCTGCGCACAGCAGTTATTCAAGTCGAGTCCTTGTCACTCGGAGTGCGGAACTACACAGCTCAGATCCCGAAGGAGATTGCCTTATCACACAGAACAAGAGCTCCCAGGAGTTGAAGAGAATAGAAATGGGAAAATGTCTTCCGGGAGTACTATATATTCCTTTAAAATAAGACATTTGAGAGACTTACAAGGGACAAAGGGAAGCATTGTGTGCAGGCACTGAAACGAACCCGTTATTATTTTTAAATGGATTACATTTGTTTAAAAATGGACATAGATTATTAAATAAATTCAGTAGTTCCTCATCATCAGTGACTTTTTTTCTTTAAAAATGTGATCAAATAACTTTAGAATTATAAAAGATTTAAATAAACCTTGATAGGACTCAATTTTAATGAAATTAATTAAGTATGCCTTTTATTATTTGGCATGTAAATACTATTTTAATAGGCAAGTATACACTTAGCTCAGAGAGCTTTATAAGGAATAGAGTAAAAGTCAGGAAAAGATTCTTTCAAAAGACTTTTCTCCAAGAGAAGTAAGTTCATTGTTTTCTTTAGTTATGTTTTCTATAAATATTTGACAAAGAGACCAGAAAATAAACTTTCTCTCAACATTTGTTCCATTTCATTGCTTTAATCCTACATTGGGCAGAAGGCAGATTACTTGCCAATTCTTCATATGTACTACATGTGAAGAAGAGATCTCCTTTCAACCACTTATGTATTATTTAATTTTCATGGCAGCCCCTCCCCTACCCCGATATACTATTTGAGTATTGGGAGCATATGATAATTCATGCATTTGGGTCTGTAAAATAACCCAATAAATTATGTTCTTATGCATGACTGCAGAAAGTTGTTTGGGGTTTTTTTGTTTTTTTTTTTATCAGGCCTTTTTATTTTTCTCCTAGATATCATTAGTTTCTTTCAAGTAAAACCAAATTGTGACCTAGACTATCAGAAACATTTTTGAAACATACTTCTGGTTTATTAAAAGTTTTATTCATATCACTTTATATTTAAAAATCTTCCAACTAAAATCCTGTAGTAAATTTTATTTTAATTTTTTATAACTATTTGATTTTTTAAGTAATGTATTTTCTAGGTAACTTATTTCAAGCTAATGTTTTGAAATTTTATTATATATATATTTAAGTCCCTTTTGTGAATATGTTTCTATGTATCTTTTTTGCCCTCCCTAAATGCTTTCAAAAATGTGGTTCTACTGATTACTTGAACCTATGAGCATGGTTGGGCTATCTTTTCCTGTATGTTCTTAGTAAAGATCTTTTCCTTCTAGAAGGCTTCTCTTCCACATGCCTTTCCTGGTTGCACATTATCTCTTTTACTAAGCCAAACTAGTTAAAAGAAATGGAAAAAATATGCAACATATCCTGCAAGGAAATAAATATGCAGAGTTGCAGAATTCGGATTTACATTTATTCCAAAGGTCCAGCAGGAGGAGAGTGGCAATATAATAGCAATAGAAACAATTTCCACCAGCAGTTATTGTCAGCCAAGAAGAAGATAGGTGGAAGGAACAGAAACATTAGGTAGGACTAATTCAGCATTCTGATTTTCACAGATCATGAGCTTCAAGAGTTATTTATTGCTAGCTCCTCCTTGAAAACGTGTTTTCTTGGCCAAATAACTTTGGGAACTACTGTACATATTGTACCTCTTGTCCACTCCCTTCAGACTCAGCATGAGTAGCATGTTAAAGACTCAATGAATTCCTAATGTGTATAATTCTACTTAACCAAATTACTCCAATGTTTTTGGCCATGGAGGCCTTTTTCCCAAATTAGCATCATGCTGAACTAATTCCATTTCACTAAAGGATAGGAAATCACCATTGTCTGCCACAGGCTTTCACCCAAGGAAACTTTGGTCATAATAGTTTTTTTTTTTTTTTTAAACACACAATATGAGACATCTACTAATTGCTTATATTTACTAAGTTTAGTTTTATTTATATAAATATTTACTTGTTAACAATGTCAGATGAAAGTCTATTAGGTTGCAGTTCTTTTCTAAAAGCAGTTGCTTTTGTCCCCTGCTTTTTCATACAGTATGGGAAAATCTGATTTGATAAATGTATCACAGGCAGTGGTATATTGATAGATAAATGTGCACTTAATTTATGTCATTTGAAATCAGTGGAAGGTGAATAAAGCATTTTTAAAATTATATATCCCCCCCTTTCTGCTTGTTCTTGCTGTGTTCATTTTTGCTTTCTTCTGTGTCTGTTGTCTCCCCCCCATTGCGGCTACCTGCCGAGTCAGCTCACCACGCGGTGGCCTTGCCTGCTCGTGGGTGACTTGTCCTGCCCGCGTGGTCTTGCCCTGCCCGCGTGGTCTTGCCCTGCCCGTGGAGGCTTGCCCTGCCTGTGGTGGCTTTTCCCTGCCATGGTGGCTTGCCTTCTCAAGGCGGTCTGCCCACTCAAGGAGGCCCCGGGAACCGAACCCGGGGCCTCCCATGTGGTAAACCGGTGCCCTGCCAATTGAGCTACAGCCGGCCCCTGAATAAAGCATTTTGAATAGTGTAGAAAGCAAGATAATTTTAGTCCATTATCGATAAAAGATGTCAGTGAAGGTATGGTGTATCCATCATATAAGTAGAAATGTGAATTTTCAGCTGGGTGTCAAAATTAAGTTTCATTTTATTTAGCACAGCCTGTTGTTAAGGTTATTGATCTTTCCTGTCAAATTGTAATCTCTTTGAGGGCAGAACTAAAATGATTCATTTTTATGTTTCTTTGCATATAGCAAGTATTAAATAATTATATGTTGAATAAATTCATTTTGGAAATAAAAAGCCAATGTTTACAGAAGTTGACTTTTCTTATAACCATAATCGTTCCCTATAAACCAAAGTAGTATTTTGAAAGTGCCTAACAATGGTTCTGGGATTCTGGTCTTGCTTCCATAGCTTTTTGACCAGGATCAGATATGTAGAGACCGTCTGTGGGTTGCGGAGACGCAGGGACAGAGGTTGCAGTTAGAGAATGTCTCCATTAAAGCCTTGGTTTATAAGAAATAAATCATGCCAGCCTCATACTCTTAAAAATGGCTGGGGGGGCTGGCTGTAGCCCAGTGGATAGGGCTCCGGTTCACCATATGGGAGGCCCCGGGTTCCGTTCCCGGGGGCCTCTCCGAGCGGGCGGACTGCCTTGAGAGGGCAAGCCGCCATGGGCGGGGCAGAGCTGCCGTGGGCAGGGCAAGTCGCCTGTGAACAGAACAGAGCCTCCCGCGAGCAAGGCAAGACGCCTGCACGGTGAGCTGACTTGGCGCGTCGCCGCAACCGGGGGAGACAAAGCAGACACAGAAGAACGCAAAAATGAACACAGCAAGAACAAGCAGAAAGGGGGGCATATGTAACAAACAAACAAACAAAAAAAGTCTGAGAGTATGTTTGTAGAGCCACTCAAGGAGAGAACAGGACCAATAGTCCATTAGTTATTCATCATTTCTGTGCTAACTTGAAGGTTTTGTTTGTTTTTTGTTTTTGTTTTTTGCTTATAGGATACTGCTCTGTTTTCGTATCATGTATGACATACATTCACAAGCATTAGCAAAATTACAACTGAGGGATGGAGAAAATAAATTGATGTACATCAGTTTTATTGTCATAGTGATTGATTTCAAATAGTTGGGATTTATGAAAAGCAGGAAATAATTAAGTGACCTGAAGAGTATTGTACCATTTAATAGATGACCATCAGTTTAGAATTTCAAAAAAAAGTAGAATTCAGAGCAAAGAAATCCAGAAATTCCCAATTAAAACTTATTTTTAGATAAAATATTCAAAGATTTTACTGTGATTAAACTCTATCACAATAAAAGAACTGTATAAACTCTTTCTCTACACCCTGGTTTATTTGAAAGTAGGCTTTGGTTAATTTTGTATGTAATTAAATACTATGCCATCATATTTTACTTAAATTCTCATAAAAATTAACAATTTGTATGTTATTTTTACTATTTGAAATTTAATCTCATCCCATTTGTATTTTTTTGCCCTTCTGAAGATAAACTAAGTCATTAGCCTATATGTCTGTTCTTGGTTTCTAGGCAACAGCCAGTTAGTTGTTGTAATGAATAAAAATTTAGCTTACTTGCCCTGTCTCCCACTACACCTCGCCTGGGTTCCCTGTTTTTATTATAGTATAGTGTTGGTTCTGTATCACTTGAACTACCTTATTTGAATCTTTTACTTGGCTCATCAAATTGAATGCTTTATATGTAGATGCAAGAATTATTGCACTTAAGCTTTACCATCTATGTTCCCAACCTGTCTGCCACATATGTTCTTACAATGCTGCACTACCCAATTGTTTTCATAACAGGTGTTTGATCATATGATCATATTTTCTTTACATGAGTACACTTAAATTTATTCTCTTAAGTAATACAAATGTTCCAAAAATACAATAAGAAAAACACAAAAGTTTCTGCCAACTTGGAAACCTCTCCATAAAGGTTACCATAAATAACTTGCTCTGCTTTTTTCTAATATATAGATATGTAAGTGCACAAAATGGGTATGTATACAAGTTTAATTTTTTAAAACCAGAAAGTAATCATATCTGCATTTTTCTGGAACTTCATTTTACTTTTTTTTTCTTTAACTTAGTGTGTTTTGGAAGTCTTCCATTGTGAGTATTTAAGGTCATCCTTATTCTATTTAATGGCCTTAGTCCAACAAATAAGGATGCATAATCAAATAGTACACATATCAGGCCTTCTGCAGTAGCTTTTCCTTGGGAAATTCATAGGCAGGTGCAGTATCAGATTGTTCCTTCCCCCATTCCCATTGCCTACCACACTCTAGAGCAACACAGGGATCTTTGGAGTACCAGGCATGAGAATCTAGGAAAGGCCCTGGCCCTTGGTCTGGGGGACCTGAAGGTATGTGACTGGGAAGCACCAACCCTCCCTGGGGTGGTCAGGCCGGGACCCAGTCTCAAGGCAGTGCAGGCCAGCTCTCTAGCTTTGTTTTGGTGTGACCTAAACATTCATGGCTGTGAGATATCCTGCCTCTGGGATCAGGCTGAGCCATCTGGAGTGAGGGGTGCAGTTGCTTCCATGGAGACAAGCTGACAGGTTAACCCTTATCTGTCAGCAGTGCAAAATCCTTAATATGGAGGCTACCATAATTAATAACCCATTTTTCTATCAGTGGATTTTGTTTTAAAATTTTCTCCAGTGTTTAGCTATTACAAATAATGGTTTATTTATTTTATATTTTTATTTTTTAAAGTTCTTTTTTTTTTGGTTACATATCCACCCCCTTCTGCTTGCTCTTGCTGTGTGTCCATTCTTTTGTGTTCTTCTATGTCTGCTTCTTGTCTCCCCCCGTCTTTGCGGCGATGCACTGAGTCGGCCCTCCGTGCAGGCAGCTTGCCCTGCTCATGGGTGGCTCCATTCCGTTTCACAGGTGGCTCTGCTTCGTGTTTTGCGGGCAGCAGAGCTCTGTGATTTGCGTGCTGCTCGGCTCCGTGATTTGCAGGCGGCAGCTCTGTGTTTCATGGGTGACTTGCCATGCCCATGGTGGCTCCGCCCTGCCCGTTGTGGCTTTTTGCCTTGCCTATGGTGGCTTTGCCCCGCCCACGGTGGCTTGCCTTTCTCAAGGGCGTCTGCCCGCTTGGAGAGGTCCCAGGGAACTGAACCTGGGGCCTCCCATGTGGTGTACTGGCGCCCTTATCCACTGGGCTATACAGCCGGCCCCACAAATAATGGTTTAATGATTGTCCTTTTGTATAATTTCCTGGAGTGTATCTATTTGTTTTTAATAATAAACTTTATTTTCAAAGAGGTTTTAGATTACAGAATAGTTACATTGAAAGTAAAAGGGATTTCCATAAACCCTACTCCCCCTGCCCCCATATCTTCTCCTGTTTTAATAACATCTTAAAATTGTGTGGTATATTTGTTACAAGTGATGAATAAATAGTGAAGCATTGCTACTAACAAAGGTCTATAGTTTACATTGTGGTTTACTCTTAATTCCAATGCCCTAAAAATGCCCTGTGCCCCACCCCCAGAACCTCTGGTAACCACTGTCTTTATATCAATGTTACATGCTCTTCTGGTACTACAATATTAATAAGTTTAACTTTGTCCATGGTTGCATTCCCCTCTTAGGTTTGTTCATTCCTCAACCTAGGACTTGGGGTTGGTAATGCTTGCTCTGCCTCAGATTGAGAAGGGGTTTAGATTTTATAGGGCAGATAGAAGGAATGTTTTGCTTGGAGTTACTGATACTCTCTGTTTTTTGGGGTGGGGGTTGTCCATTATCATTTTGTTCATTGTCCTGTTTGTGTCTGATAAACTGGAGAGTAGGTTTTGGCCACTCATCTGAAATTCAGGGCTCAACTGGCATGGGAAGAGACCAAAAATTTAAGTCTCTGGTACATATATATTTAATAGATATAGTGCTAATTATAGACTCAAATAAAAGGGTTAAAAGAATCATGTGTAGGGAATTATAAATGAGTTTAACTGTTACATTGGGGAAATAGGTTGTCATATATCCCAAGGTAAGGCCCGCAGACAGGGTGCTGATTTCAAGGGGTTGTGTGCCTTGCCCATAGTGTCTGGATGGCTCTAGAGCCCTCAGGAGCACCCCTATTTGAGATTTTGTTTACAGTGGCAGTTATTGAGATCTGCCTGAGACATGCATAAGTGTAACCTCTAGAATGACTTCCTTCCTCATTTTCAAATATCTTGGCTGTAAAAACTCTTATGTATTTAATGTTTCCCCCTTTTGGTCAAGGTATTTTTCCAAATGCCTCGCTGGTTGGTGCTTGGTATTAATTCCTTGGTGCCAGGGAGGCTTATCCCTGGGAGTCATGCCCCATGCCAGGGGGAAGGTAGAGTGCTTATTTGCTGATTTTGGCTTGGATAGAAGCCACATTTGACTAATAAGGAGATGTTCAAGAGGTAACTCTTAGGCAATAGTTATTATTAGGCTGAATTTCACTTTTTAAAATTTAATGTGTACAATAAATTCCAAAAGGCTTTACTAACTTTATACTATTGCCAGTGGTCTACATTTTCCCTAACCGATATTTAATATTATCAGTCTTCTTAAATTTTTCCCATCTGTTATCTATCTTCGGTATTAATTTACATTTTGGTATTAGAGGGATTGATCATCTTTTAATGCTTACATATCCATTTGTATATTGCCATGAATTGCTTGTTTGTATTCTTTATCCAGTGTTTTATTGAGATTTATATTTTTTCTTATTAGTCATTGGTATTCATTTTGTTATCTATATATTCATTTGTTTTTATATATGTTGTGTATATATTTTCTTGCTTTCTTTACTCTAAAGTAAACTTTATGATGTATGATGCTATATGTAGCACTTTTAATTTTTATGAGTTATATTTTGGTACTTTTATGTTTTTGGTAGCATATGGGCTTTAAATTTACTTCAGGAAAGTTTTTCAGCCAAGATTATAAAAATACTTTCTTGTATTTTCTTCTAGCACTTTTATAGTTTGGTTTCCTTATGTTAAAATTTAAAAAATCCAAATTGCATTTATTTTTGTATGGTGTAGGACAGTAAGAATCTAACTTGATTTCCTCCATATCAATAGTCATTTGTCTTAACACCATTTATTATATAATGCATCATTTCCTAATTTATCTGAAATGGCATTTTTATCCCTTATTTACATGGATCCTCTTCTGGCTCCCTATTCTGTTGTCATGATAGATTTCTTTCAACACTCTAAATAACAGTCATCTGTTTTCAAAACTTAATTGGTAAGATGTTCTCATTTTAGGCAGAGGAATATAAAATTCTTTATTCTTGTAGCTTTTAACCAATTTTAAATTTAACACAGCAAAAATGTTCAGTCATTTGGCTCTTTCCTTATAGATCGTTCAGCAAGAACATAAGTTATAAAGGAATATATATCTTAGGCAGTGTTACCAAAATTGTGAAACATACCGTAAGCTCACATATTGGAGAACATTTTTCTCCCCTGCAGTGACTGGGAACTTTAGGATTCTCTTGACTGCTGAAATCTTCCAGTGTTCTCTCATGCTGATTTTCTTTTGGCTATATTTATAACTAAATACTGCGGTAGAGAAAATAGCACTTCGTAAGTTGAACTCACATAGGGACTCTTTGGAGTATTCCTTTCTCATTTTGGATTACTGTTGTATTTAAATAAAACCCTTTTCCACTGCTCTTTTAGGTATATATGTATTATATTTATAATATCACACTTAAGCAGATACTTAAACTCAACTGCCAAGTAATTCTCTTCATGGATAAGAGTTCAAAAAGTATATTCTAAACTGGCAGAAAACATAAATTGCATTTCTGCCTAAATAACGTTACAGGTACAATAAACACATGTGTGCACACACAGACATGCAATACCCCACTATAACTTGTGAGAATCTATTTTTATTCAAATGAATTGAAATTGCTTTTTAAAGTAAGAAAATTGCTGATAATGACCCAGATAGTTGAATTATCTTGCATTTAATAAAAGACTAGTAGTAGTAATAAAATGAATTAAGTACCTACTGTGTTTTCTGAACATGTCTAATATCATTGACCTTAATCTTCATGATAGTCTGGTGAGATATATATATATATTGTTCCCAAAAAGCAGCAAAGAAAAAGTGATATATATTGACTAAGCCATCTTTTACCACCTGAATTATATGACACCTTCCTTCTAAATTCCACATGTAGTTTAATTTTTGTGGGATTAAGTATAATAATATTTAACAGTGCAAGGTCTCATTTTATTTTTAGTCTTTGGTTTGTTTTGTCTTTTTAAAATTTAGTTAAAAGTAATACATTCATTTGCTCTCTATATATAACAGAAAACCCTGTAGATATTCTCAAAGTTCCCTTTGATCTCTATTTCCATTTCCAGTCTCATTGCCAGAGATACTCACCATTACTAGTTTATTCATTGTAGATCTTTTTCTTTGTCTACATACGTACATATGTAAATAGTTAATGTGCGCACACATGTAATTAAATTACATAACATAGATAAAATTTGCTTCACTCTGTCTATGTATATATGAATATGTATATAAACAGACCCAATCACATCTAATGGCTTTTCATACTTATTGTTTTACATCTTGATTTTCTCACTTATTCTGTGGTAGACCTCTTTTCTCTGGCTTTATATGTGAGAAATGTATATCCACACCCATTTAATATTTTGTTTGTGGTTTTCTTGGCCCTATATTCAGTTAAACTGCCATATTACTTTATGGATATTTGTAAGACTCCTTATATCAGTTTTGGAGCAGTGCTTAGTTCACATAAATGCTCATTCTCAGGGAACCAGCTGTGGCTCAATTGGTAGGGCTCTGGTTTACCCCATGGGAGGCCTGGGTTTGGTTCCCGGGGCCTCCTTCAGAAGGCAAGCTGCCGCGAGCAGGCTAGCCGCCGCACGGTGAGCTGACTCAGCGGGATGCCGCACCAAGGGGAGACAGACTGACACAGAGAAACGCAAAAGCAAGATGAACACAGCAAGCACAAGCAGCAAGGGGAGGGGGGGGGATATATAAATAAATGAAAATAAATCTTTTTAAAAAATGCTCATTCTCAGATATAGAGAGATCTCTAGATGCTTTGAAGTGGTCCCTCCCCAAAATAATACAGGAAATGGGACTTTTTTTTTTTTAAAGAATGCTTTCAAATTGTAAATGTGTGTGGATGAATTAATGAAAAGATGTGGTAGGAAGAATA
>PVKH010004476.1:0-23317 GCA_004027955.1 Chaetophractus vellerosus | reverse complement strand
AGATGCTGATTGGTTTATGAAAGCAGATGATGATACATATGTCATACTAGACAATTTGAGATGGCTTCTTTCAAAATATGGCTCTGAAAAACCCATATACTTTGGGAGAAGATTTAAGCCCTATGTAAAGCAGGGCTACATGAGTGGAGGAGCAGGATATATATTGAGCAAGGAAGCCTTGAGGAGGATTTGTTGATGCATTTAAAGCAGACAAATGTACACACAGTTCCTCCATTGAAGACAGCACTGGGGAGATGCATGAAAATTATAAATGTTGAGGTGGGAGATTCCAGAGATACCACTGGAAAGGAAACTTCATCCCTTTGTACCCAAATACCACTTAATCAAAGGTTATCTACCCAAAACCTTTTGTTACTGGAATTATAACTATTATCCTCCTGTAGAAGGTCCCAGATACTGTTCTGATCTTGCAATTTCTTTTCATTACATTGACCCTCTAACTATGAATGAATTAGAATACCTCACTTATCATCTTTGCCCATATAGTTATTTATCAGATATCAATCTGCCTTACCTGAGAATATATTTATATTTATGTATAATATAAATTGTGTTTTTAAAATGGTGGCCAGGTAGAGGGACTAGAAAAGAGATTTTGTTGCCTGTTCCTGACCACATGTGTTATTGTCCCTGAGAAACTAAAACAGTTAAATTTGCTAAACTGCTACACCATGTTAGTAACACACACAGAGCTAAAAAGATTTGTCTTAAAGAATATTTGAGAAGGAAATATTGTCACTCAATGTTGTCTGTAACTCAAGATGTGAGTTTGTATTTGCAGTATGACATAAATGAAATAAACCCTCCCACCCCCCCACACACACACTGTGTCTAATAAAAATTTTCCTGTAATTATTTATAATTGGCAGTATTTCTTCCAGAAAAAGGTGGCATATGAAGAGCACTTGCCCTAAAGTGCATTAATAAAACCATAGTTTGAAATTTTAAAAAATTTGAAAGTTTTATGGGGGTTTGATTAAATGGTCTTAATATTTATGTGGAAGAATAAATATTTGAGAAGAGCCAAAAGAATACTATGCAAAAAAATATTATGATATATGGAAGGGGTGACTTGCCTAACCTAATCTGAAAACATACTCTAAAGCCACTGTAATAAAAACAGTATGGAACTGACATAGGATAAGGTAACTAACAGCAGAACAGTCTAAAGAGCCCTGAAATAGGTCCTTGGATATAAAGGACTTTAATATATCACAAAGGAAGTTTTAAGCAAAAAAGTATGGTTTACTTAATAAATGGTCCTGGGACAACCGGTTAACCTTCTAAAAGAAATGAAGTTGAGTGTCTAACCTACAGCATGTAAAAATATATGCCAAAACCATCAATAAAATACGATAACTAATTATATACAATGTTCAGTAGAACAAAGGGGCATTAAAAGATAATTCAGACTGGAAGAGGGTATTTGCAATGCACATTTCTAACAAGGATTAGTATTCAAAAATATCTACTTTCAAAAATCCTCCAAATCAATAAGAAAAAGATAAAATAACATTAGAGAAACTGGGAAAGATTATAAATAGACAATTTCCAGATAGATGATAGAAAAGGCATTGATACCTATGATTTATAAAGAGCTCTTGCAAATTGCTATGAAAAAGATCAATAAATATGTGAGAAAGAGCTCATCTTTTTAAGTAATCAGGCAACTGCAAGTTACAATGATGAATGATTTTCATATCAATCAGGGTGCCAAAAATTAAAAAGTCTACATGAATATTGATTGTAGCATTATTTCTAATAGTAAAAAACTAGAAATAACCTAAGTGCCCATCAAGAGGAGTATGGATAAAAAAAACTATAGCATATTTATACAATGTATAAATATATATATAGCAATTTATACACTGATTAAAATTAATGAAATAGAGATATATGTATCAACAGATAAATCTAAAAAACAGTGCTGAGCAAAGAAAAATTTAAAAAGGATACACAAAGTAGTATACCATTTACATAAAGTTTAAAAAACAACACTATGTTTATATATATAAAGAATATATAGAAAAAGCATAAAATATATATGGACATGTTAAAGACAAAATTTATGATAGTGGCTTCCTGGTGTGAGAGAGAAGAATGGGATTTGGGAAGGGTACCCAAGGAACTCAACTATATTAAAATATTTTATTTCTTTTCAAAAAATCTAAACCAAATATGGTATAATGTAAAGATATTATAAAACGATGTTGGGGAAAATTCTAGATTTAAAGATTTATGTATAAAAAAATGAAACATTAAACATATTTTAAGAAAATTTAGTAACCTGTATGTAATAACCTCAAAGTTGGGAAGACTTTTTAACCATGTCAGGAAACCCAGAGATCCTAAAAGAAGAGAAAAATATATTCAACTGCATAATAATTGGGGGGGGGGGATATAATATGGAAAATGATAGCACAAAAAGCTGAAAGACAAATGATAAATTAGAAAAAAATATACACATATGACAGAAAAGCCATTTATATCTATGATTTATAAAAAGCTCTTCCAAATATGTTAAAGACAAAGTACTCAGTAGATAAATGGTAAAGGAAATAAATAGGCAGTTCCCAGAAAAGCAAATTCAAATAGTTAACAAAATATAAGATGTTCAAAACCTCAGTAGAAGTAGGAAGTTGCAAATTGAAATAATGTTGTATCAGTTTTCACCTACCAGACTGGCAAAGTAAAAACAGTGATAGCACCCAAATCTGGCAGAGATGAGGAAAAGGCTATGTTGATGGAAATGTTGTTACAGACTTTTTTGGGAAAGCAATCTTGCAAAAGCTCTTAAAATTTAAACCACATGTACCCTGTGGCCTAGCAATCCCACTACTGGTAATCTGTATTATAGAAAAACCAATAAAGGCACTAATAAATAAAGACAAATGTTTAAGAGTGAGTTTTATAGCTTAGAAACAAAGTGTATTTCCACTAATGGTGAATAATTGAATAAATTGTGCTACATCCATAAAATAGAATGTAGGCTGTCACTAAAAAGAATGACTTACATCTATAGCAGTTGATTTGGAGGAGTTTTCATGATTTAGTGTTAAATGAGAAAATGATCCCATATAGTGTATGTATGTGTATTATTATATGAGCATTTAAAAGGTATAGAAAGATACATAGTTGTTAATATTGTTAGGAGAGAAAGGAGTAGAAGGCGGAAAGAGTAAGCTAAGTTTTTAAAAAGTGTAAGCAAAATGGCATTCACAATGAAAAACACTGCATGCACAATACGATCCTATTTATGTAAAACTATATGTATGTGTTTTATACAAATACATGTCCATGTGCATAAAAAGGTGCATGAAAAAATTGGTGGTTATTTTAGGATGGTAGGACTTCATCTAACTTTTGTTTTCTTCTTTATACTTTTCTGTGATGCTTTCTTTTTGTACATTGAATAAATACCGTTTAGATAATATTTTAAAAAGCTGAGTATAGAATATGTGGTCAATTATAAAAACAGAATTTAATGAGTTTAGGAAATATAAAAAGATAAACCTGAAAAAATAAATCAAGAAATGGTGCAAAAAAAAAAAGATCAAGCAAATTCTTAGCAAGTCAAGTCAGGAAAAAGAAACAAGAAAGTGTAATGTTGGGAATTGGAAGGCTATAACCACAGATATAAAGGAGCATATAACCACAGATATAATGGAGACTGTTTTAAAATTATAAGAGCATTTTATGAACAACTGTATGGTAATAAATTTGAAAATATTTGTAAATGCCATAATTTTCTAGAAAAAAGTACAAATGACCAAAGTTTGTTCACTAAGAAGTAATAAACCTGAACAGTCCAATAACAGTGGAAGAAATTGAAAAAGTTATCAAGAATTACATCCTAGAAAGATACTTGGAATAAATTATTAGGGAAATTCACTCAAAATTTCAAAGAAGAGACAATTCTCATAATTTTACATTCAGGTTATAGAAAAAAAGAAAAAAACTTTCTAATTTATGAAAGTACTATAATCGTGATACTAAAATCTGAAAAAGATGGGATATAGAATACCTACTGATCACTCTCACTCATGAATATTGATATAAAGCCCTAAACAAATTAGTAACAAATTAAAACTAGCAATTGCATTTATTCTAGTATATGAGGATGGTTCCATATCTGGGATTCTATTAACAGTTATCATTGGGGGCTGGATGTAGCCCAGTGGATAGGGCGACGGTTCACCACATGGGAGGCCCCAGGTTCGGTTCCCGGGGCCTCTCCGAGCGGGCAAGACCGCCTTGAGAGGGTAAGCCACCGTGGGCAGGGCAAAAAGCCGCCACAGGCAAAGCGGGCAGGGCAAGTTGCCCGCGAACAGAGCAGAGCCGCCTGCGAGCGGGGCAAGCCGCCTGCGCGGTGAGCTGACTCGGAGCGTCGCCACAACGGGGGGAGACAAAGCAGACACAGAAGAACACAAAAATGAACACAGCAAGAACAAGCAGAAAGGGGGGGATATGTAACAACACCAAAAAAAAAAAAAAACAGTAATCATAACAATACATCAAAGAAGAAAAAACTATAGATGATAAGGAGACATTTGATAAAAAATTTATCATCCCATTTTACTTAAAAAAACAACTAGTAAAATATGTTGTTTATTCACTTTGTGGCACAGGTTCATTTTATTTAAAAGGTGGATATTAATAGTGTTTATATCATACCTCATACATAGGGTTGTTATAAGGACGAAGATAATGTATTAAGTTGATAAGCACAGTGCCTGGTCATATAAGTTCTTGGAAAATGCTATTTTTCTTTTTCCTCCTCCTCATTGTTGGTGTTGTTTATCTTTGTTGTACTTAAAACTAGAAGGATACATCCTTACATGATTAAAAATTATCTGAAACCAATAGCCAACAGTATAGCTAATGGTGAATGACTAAAGGCAATGTCATTAAAATCAAGAATAGTGTAGCTCACTATTATTTGACATTATTTTGAAAATTCTAGTCATTGCTATAAATCAGGAAAAGAAATAAAGTATTAATATCAAAAACTAGACAAGATTATCATTTTCCAGGTTTGTCTACCTAGAAAATTCAAAATAACCAATAGAAATATTCTTAGAACTAATAAGAGCAATCAGTAAGATGACTGACTAAAATATAAATTTATAAAAATTATAAAAATCTGTAATCTTTCTATGAACCAGCAATAGTCAAATATAATGAAATCAGAAATGCCTCTCACAATAGCAATTACTATATTAGCAATAAATTCAACAAGAAATGTTCATAAACACACATAAACTTGAAACTACTGAATAATATTTTTAACATACTATGTTCCTGGTTGTAAAAGTGATACCTCCAAATTAAGTCTACAATTTTTAATTATTCCAATAATAATCCTAAAGGAATATATTTTGAACTGAACAAAATGACTGAATAGTTAGTATATGTGGAAGAATAAATAGGGCAAGAAAAGTTAGAAAGAGGACAACAGAAGTCATGAATAGGCAGTTTACAAGATAAAAATACCAGGAAATGTCCAATTCCACTAGTAATCAAAGAAATGTAAATTAAAATAACAATGTAATATAATTCCTCATCTATCAAATTGATATAATGATTTTAAAACATTATAATTCTTAGCAGTGTTGAGGAATGCAGGAAATAGCATTCTCAAAATTGAGATGTGAACTTTTTGGGTGACAATTTGGAAATATGTATAGAAACTTTAAAATGTTTAAATTGACTCAGCAATATAATTGCGAGAAATATACCCTAAGCAAATAACCATATTTATGTGGATGTTCATACATCACATTGATATTTATAATAGCAAAAAATTGGAAACAAACTAAATATCTAACAATAAGGGTGTGTTAAGATAAACATTGAAAGGATGTAGCATAATTGGTTAGACATGGATATATGTTCCCACTATACTGTTAAGTTTAAAATATTAAGTGCAAAAAAGAAGTTATGAAACTATATATATGATCCCATTTTTCTACAGAAAATAGATAGGAAAAAGTCTGGAAGGATATACATTAAAAATTGATAGTGCTTATGTATGGTATTATCATGGTTGAGTTTTATTTTCTTCTTTATTTTCTTATTTTTTTCTGAAATGACTATATAATTCTGTGGTAATAACATTTTTGACACCTTAAAATAGTTTGACATTTTGGGCCCGTATATGTATCTTAGGTGATATCAATATTCACATAGTTGATCCTTTCAATAACCTGCCTCTCAGTTCCTTGACTTCCTTTCTTCCAGTAACCTGTCTTTCGCATTACCACAACCACTTTCCCATAGTCACTCCCTAGACCTTGTCATTACCAATATTGTCATTACCAATATGCCTCCACAATAGCAAATTCATTTATCTCACTCTCTGACCACCACCTCCAATATTTCTACCTATTTCCCTTTAGTGCTATGATTCCCAAGCCTTCAGCTCTGGGATCTGGTTCAACAATCCTACTGTCTTTTCATTATTCCTCATCCCTCTCTTATCTTTACTTTTTTTCTTACCAAGCTTAAATTCCAGTCAATTATAATCTCTCCCTTGCATAAACCCTCAGTACCCTCGCCTTTCTTTTACTTTGTTAAAGTCCACAACCTTGGGTAAATCCAACTCTTCGACTACATCATGCCTACACTCATACAGCTGAATGTGGCTGGAGGAAAAAACATACTTCCATACTGAATGACATCATCTCAAATTCATGATCATTAACCTCATATGAATTATTAATGGTGTCTGACAATCACAGTGTATTTTCCTGTTCCATTCATTTTCCTACTCTCATAGATGGCTAACTCATACCTTTGCCTCTTTCCTCAAATCTTCAAAACCTTCTCCCTCATTATCACCTTCAGCTTCCCATTAAGAAAATAGAAGCTGTCAGAAAAGAAAGTCCTTAAAGTCCTTCTACCACAACCATCCACCTCCCTGCAGCTGTGCTCATATATTCTGATTTCATTCTTGTTACTGTGAATGAACTGTGTCTGGTCTCTTAGCTAAGACCAGCTACTCCATTTATCCATTAGAGCCCATCCCCTCTTACTTAACCCAAGGACACTGCTCTAGTAATTCTCCCCTCTTCTTTGTGGTATCAATTTTTCCCTGTTTACATTCTCATTTCCATAGGATGCTGTTATTTCTCTGATCTAAAAATTCTTAACTTTGTTTTAATTTCAGTTCCCCCTCCAGCTATCTCCCCATTTTCTTCTTACCTTTATAGCAAAACTTCTTAAAAGAGATATCCAAACTCAAATGTCCCAATTTTTCTCCTCCCATTTTCTCTTATACTCAATCCAAATTGACTTTCACCTCTACCACTAGTAAAAATTACCAATGAGCTCCATATTGCTATATCCAATGGGCAATTCTCAGTCCTTATCTTCCTTGACCTATCAGGAGCACTTGACCCAGTTTCTCACTCTTTCATCCTAGAAATATATTCTTCATTTTCCTGGTTTCCCTCCTACCTCTGTGGCCTCTCCTTCTCAGTCTCCTTTGGTGGTTCCTCCTCATCTTTTTTGCAACTTCATTGTTCCCATTGCTCAGGCCAAAATCCTTGAAGTCATATTCAATTTATCTTTCTCTCACATATCACAAATAAATATTGGTGCTATCTTCAAAATATATTTGGAATCCAGTCACTTCCCACCACCATCACTGCTTCCACTCTGGTCCAGGACATCATCATCTCTTGCTGCATTACTGCCATAGCTTAACAGGTCTCCCTGCTGCTGTCCTTCAGTCTATCCACAGCATGGCAGTCAGAATGATTATTTAAAACTTGAGGTCATGTTCCTTACTCTGCTCCCATTTTACTTAGAGAAAATGCCAAAGCCCTCACAATTAGATTTTCATCTCACCCTTTCTTTATTCCTCTGACTGCATCTCCTACTACTGTCCCAACACCATTTTTCAGTCATAGTAACCGCCTCACTAATTTCAAACATTCTAGACATGCTTCCACTTTAGGGCTTTTACCCTTATCGTTCTCTGTGCCTGGAATGTTCTCCCTCCTACTCTTACACCCCCCAAATCTGTGTGTTTCACTGCATTTCCTTTTGGGTTGTACTCAAAGGCCGTGTTCTAGATGAATCCTTCCCTGGTCACCCTGTGTAAAACTGCAAGTCCCCCTCCAACTGTCAATACTATTTTATATTTTCCTTAGCATTTATTACTTTCTAACATTCTATATATTCTATTTATTTATCTTATACAATGTTTGTCTTTTCGACTAAAATGTAGCCTCCATGAAGATATAAATTTTTGTGTTTTGTTTACTGCTTTATCTTCAATGATTAGAACAGTACCTGACACACAGTAGATGCTCAATAAATATTTACTGAAGAAATGAATGAGTGGTTTTACTTTTCTTCTTTGAGCTTTCATATGTTAAAAGAAATAAAACAAAATAGAGTTACTATGGCCAAGATATTTAAAATGGACTCAGGAAGTCATTCTGGAGATTACTCTTAGACAAATATAAGCCAGATACTACCAACTGCCAAAGTATGCAAAGCTTCAAGCAACAATGGTCCTCAAAACCCCAAGGATAAATGGACACCCATAAAACAAACCACAAAACAAATAACTCAGTTAACTGTCTAACCTGAAGGACAACTGGAGTACTGCAAATATCCATCAACCACAAACAACTTGTCTAATCTTCTTTTTATTTAAAAACTCTTGCCTGGAAATGCCAAAATGGGACACAATTTGGGTTGTTATCTGAATCTGTGCTCCCAGAATTGCAATTTTAAGACCCAAAATAAATGCCATTGTTCCCTGCAGCTTAGTTTGTTATTTCTCACTTGACATATATTTTTCCTAATTTCCTAAAATGTATATGTATTATTTTTATAATCCAAAAAATATTAAAATAAAAGTATACATCAAAATATTAACATTTTTGGGAGGATATTCCATGTTCATAGATTGGAAGACAAAACATCTTTAAGATGTCAATTTTACACAAATTGATTTACAGATTCAATGCAATCCCAATAAAAATTCCAACAGCATGATTTTTAAGAAATGGAAAAACCAATTATCAAATTTATATGAAAGGATAAGGGTCCCCGAATAGCCAAAACATCTTGAGAAAAAAAAAAACAAAAACCTGAAATTGGAGGACTCATGCTACCTGACTTTAAAGCATACTATCAAGCTATAGGGGTCAAAAAACTACATGGTATTGGCACAAGAATAGACATATTGACCAATGGAACTGAACCGAGAGTTCAGAAATAGACCCACACATCTACGGCCAAATGATATTCGACAAGGCTGCCAAGTCCTCTCAACTGGGAGAGTAGAGTCTCTTAAACAAATGATGCTGGGAGAACTGGCTATCCCTATCCAAAGGAATGAAAGAGGATCACTATCTCACACCCTATATAAAAATTAACTAAAGATGGATCAAAGACAAGCCCTTGATCTTAATACTTGTACTTATGAACCTTATTCCTGTAAAAATGAAACTTCGCTTAATTATCTTTAATGCCTAAGAGTAACCTCCTGAAAACCTCCTTGCCGCTCAAATGTGGCATCTCTCTAAGCCAAACACATCAGATGAACTCTCTACTTTCCTGCCAACATAGGACATGACTCCCGGGGATAAGCCTCCTTGGCACTGAGGGATCATAACCAAGCACCAACCAGTGATGCAAATGGAAAAAGACCTAGACCAAAAGGGGGAAACATTAAATTAAAAAGAGTTTTTATGACTAAGAGATTTCAAAGTGAGGTGGGAGTCATTCTGGATGTTACACTTAGGCAGATCTCAGGCAGATTTCACTAACGGCACCAGGAAATAAAGCTTCAAACAAAAGTGCCCCTGGGGGGAGGGGAATAAATAAATAAATCTGAAAAAAAAAAAGTGCCCCTGAGCACTCTAGGGACAATCAGACACCAGGGGCAAGGCACATTGCCTCATGAACTCAACACCCCTTTTGCAGGCCCTATTTGGGAATACATGATAATCTATTTCCCCAATTC
This sequence comes from Chaetophractus vellerosus, assembly GCA_004027955.1. NCBI lineage: Eukaryota > Metazoa > Chordata > Mammalia > Cingulata > Chlamyphoridae > Chaetophractus > Chaetophractus vellerosus. The sequence continues at coordinate 13,311 of PVKH010004476.1, read as the reverse complement.
AACATAGTTATACCCATTTATAATTCCCCTACTCATGATTCTTCTACTCCTTTTATTTCAACCTATAATTCTCAATATAACCATTTAACTATATCTCTCAGAGACTTAAATCTTTGGAGTGTTTCATATGCCAGTTGAGCCCTGAATCCCAGCAGAGTTGTGGCCAACTCCTTCTCTCCAGTTCTTCAGGCTTGCCCTGGACAACAAACAAAATGATGATGGACAAGTCACATTCCCAAAAAAACAAGAAGTATCGACAACTGCAAGCAAAACAATTCCTTCCATCTGCCCATAATATCTAAGTCCCTTCTCAGCCTGAAGCAGTAAGTGCAGACATCATCCCAAATCCCTCAAGACTGAGGAATGAACAAACGTAATGGGGGAGTGTAACCATGGAGCAAAGTAGATTTATTGATATTATAGTTATTATCTTGTGTTAACAGAAGAACCTCTAACATTGATAAAAAGGTAAGTGGTTGCCAGGGATTCAGAAGGGAGGGGGAGGGATAAATAGGTGCAACACGGCATTTTTAGGGCAGTGAAATTGTTCGGTGTGATACTGCAATGACAGGCACATGACATTATACATGTGTCAAAGCCTACAAAACTGTACAGCACAAAGTATAAGCCATAATGTAAACTATAGACTTTAGTTAGTAGCAATGCTTCAATATTGGTTCATCAATTGTAACAAATGTACCACACTAATATAAGATGTTAATAACAGTGTAAACTAAGTGTGTGTTTGGGGGATGGTTATATGGGAATTCTCTATACTTTCAGTATAATTTTTCTATAAATCTAAAACTCCTCTAAAAATAAAGTTCATTATTACAAAAAAGATTAATATTTTTGACTCATTTTCATCTTCCTAATCCTACTCTTTGGCTCAGATCTGGGGGATTTCTGGATTCCACAGAAATCCCACTTTCAGGTCATCGAGATAACTCATCAAATTCTTTTCTCTGAAGCCTAATTCCTAAAGAAACTATGAGTCAAGCCCCGAAGGTTTCTACTGAAACATATATTTTAAATATATTTTTTTTGTTTTCTATTGATAATAACACCTTTACTTTTAAAGAGCCAACAAGGAGCTAGAGATAAGTAAGTATATTTGTCCAGGGTAGACAATAAAAGGACTAAACAGACTGTAAGAGCTAGGAGCCCAGTGACAAGGTCATCATTCCCAATTGTAATTTCTTTTCTTGTGGAAAATGTTAACCATGATTTTTGAAACCAAAGAAATAATTCTTATCAGGGCAACAATGGCTTGGAGCCAATAGCATCTCTAGGATTTCTTTATAGAAAAGGGCTGGGACACAAAAAGGTTGAAGCTATATTTGCATATCACCTTACATAAGATTGAAAGATTCAGAGCTGCTGCATGGCTTTTGCCCTTGAAGCAGGGACTTTCTCAGGAGTCCAGACAGCTGCCTGATTTGGAGAGAGCACCAGAACTGTCTTGATATTTTTTCAGTGTTGAAATCGACAATCCTTGCACTGGCTTATTTTCTACTATATTCATACTTAATTTACTAAGGCTCTAGTGAGTAAAATCACTCTCCCATGCCATTTGCCCATCTAACAATACCCAACAGATCAGCAGAGCCTCTCTATTTATTAAAAATATTATTTTATGACTATCGATAAAGTTCTACACATTAAATTTCACATTTCCTATTAAATTTAATCCTAGATATCACTGATTATTTCTTTTTAATTTAATAAAGGTGTAAAAGGTTTTCCTAACAACTCATCTGGGTACAACAGGCCATTATGTCTAAGCCCACCCAGGGGTATGTAGAGTCTAGGCTGTGCACAGCAACTGAATATACCTCTCTCTTTGAGTTTAAGAGTGACATAAAGCAAATAGATTCCAAAAGCTCAGAGCCTGAGTTGGTGAAGACAGGCTGAGACTCCAAGGTAGGGACAGGACTAACCTTCACCCAGTTCTGGCTCTTTGATGCCAGAAGAAAGGAGAAAGGACAGTAAGATTTCATAAGAGGTCCCTAAAGAAGGAAAAGAAGAGATGATGAGAAAAGTGATTTTTGCCAGAGAAAAGGAAAACTTCGTTTAGCATGCTGTCTAGGAAAAGTAACTAAAGTAAGAAAGAGGACAGGCTTAAGGAAAGAAAGGAGCCGGTAACATTTGAGATAATAAAGGCAAGGAGAAAGTTTTCAGACTGGAAAATAAAGATTAATTCAAGATTCCCTAGGGCTTATGAATAAATACTGCTTGAGAGAGAACTGAGATGACTAAGCGTCTTCCTCCAATCTTGTTAACGCAAAGTATATTCCTGTTTGGTTGGAAAAAAAAAAAAAGAGTTACAAAATGTGAATAATGGATGACAGCTTGGAACTAAAGAAGATTGGAAATTAGCTTGAACAAGGACAGTCGAGGATATGGACTAGTTGAAGAGGTCCTGACTACGGAATTCAAGGGAGCAAACACTTAGCTCCAGTGTCTTTTTTGTCTATGGAAAATGCATGCTTCATCAGGAACTGAGGGTTGAATCTACAGCCTATCCAGCGAGACCCTGGTTTCACGAGGACCTATGCTGACAGCTGGCCTGGGGATGATGAAATCATTGAACTGAAATGGCCAGACATCTTGGTGCAGGAAGGCAACTTGGTGTTATAAAATGTGAACTTAAAGTTTAAAAATATGGCAGGTTCCATAGTGGTTAAGAACATGGGCAATCGCATCAGGCTGCCAGGATTCAAATCTTAGTCCTCACTTACCAGGTGTGTAGCCTTGAGGAAGTTAATTAGCCTCTCTGAGACTCATTTTCTTCATCTGTAAAATGGAAATGATAATAATACCTACCTCATAAGATTATTGTGAGGATTCATTAGTTAAGGCACATAAAGCATTTTAGAACAATTCCTGGTACATAATAAATGCTCAAAAAGTGTTAGCTCTTCCATACTGGGCTCTGTGACTAAATTGTTAAGTGACCTAGGGCAAGTCACTTTTCATTTCCGAGCTTCAGTTTCTTCATGTATAAAATGGAGATAGTAAAACCTATGTTATATGCTAATGGGAGGGTTAAAAGAGATGATAAATGTAAGTGCCTACATGATTCCTGACACATCAAAAGTGCTCATTAAATGTTATTTTTGTCCTCTATCTTATATGTCAAAGAGATTCCATAAGCATCATTGATATAGTTTTCTGTGCCCAAAATAGACTTTGAACTCTGAGCTACTGCCTGTGGATCTGGTATGCTGATCTAGCCAGTGGAGATGAAAGCCACAGTCTAATGAGGGGAATTCTACTCAATCCCTTAGTGGGAAGGTAGTAGAAATATTAAAATAGGAGAAGCCTCGGTTTAAGGATGTCCTTAGGATGTTAACTCAAATGCCAGGGTGAAAATTCTAGCTCTTCTGTAATTTTGATGTAATCTAACCTCAGGTTTTGGGGTTAGAGTTACAAAAAATTAGAGATTAGTCTAGAAAAGGATATGGCAGAAACTGAAAAAGGAAATGAGCTCTGTAGGAGGGAACTAGAGGAAGTGGCACATTGAAAAATAAGCAACCAGGAAGAAGAAAGAGGAAGGAGAAAAGAAAGAAGTCCAGTTGTTTAAGTGGCAATCAGGTTTAGGAGGCTCTGAAAAAACATCTCTTGCTCACAGTGAGAAATCAATTACACATAGGACTTTCTAGCTAAAGAAAGAAGAGCAGTGAGATGACCTTCAGAAGTATGTGTGTCTCTAGCACTTCTCCTTACACCACTAGATTTCTGGTTCAATTAAGCCCAGGAGCTGGTAAGGGAAACTCAGCAACAAACCCTGGCTGTCATTCTAGAGCAACAGGCCTAGGTGTTCTCAGCCAAGTCACTTAATGCTTATGGACTGAAATGTCCCTATCATTAAAAATGAGTGAAGACAGCTGCAATGGGAAGGATAATTGTCCCATTTCTATAAAACCACTTGAATTATCATGTGATGACTACCACACACACATAGTCATATGTTTTAACACCTCCAGAAGAGATTAGTTGGAGTCAATTTATATTAGGACTTTATTAGGCAGATTCTAAATGCTCACAATATATCCTAATGTAGTAAAATAGCATAACTAGATTAAACCTGAAATACTATAGCTACCAGTAGGTTTACCTAACTGTATGGCTTATAGCCTTGGGTACACAAGAAAATGTATATTTCATCTTTCCAGACTTCATCTCTAAGATATCTGGAGTACACCCACCAGATAATATTTCCATTCTAAAGAATGGTAAGAATAGCTAAATGATGTAGCAGAGTCATTTCAGGAAAGCCTGGGATTCCTGATCCTACAAAAAGGGGTAGTAAATAATTTGCTTTCACACTACCATTTCATTACTCATTTCTAGTTCAGTCTACCCATTGCTATGTCTCATACATCACATTCAACTTATACTTACCATACTTACTTATAATACCATCTTTCTCCACTAAACAAAGAGCTCCTTAAAGATAGAGACCATGTTTAGTTTTGTTTTGCTTTGCTTTTGTTTTTCCTTTTCTTTAAATCTCTGAATCTCCCTAATTACCTAAGCATTTGGCCCTGAATTTAAAGATTTTTTGAATGAACAAGTAAACAAATGAATAGATGCCTAAAAACATTTTCTGCTAAATTGTGGTCAGATTTCTGTCCAAACCCCTCCAGTGGAGGATAATCACCTCCTCCTTTTGGTGGGAGTATCTAAATAATCACAGACCAGCTGGACTGAATGAGAAACCCCCAACCAAGACTAATTCTTTGTTGACCTTTCTAAATATCCTAAGGTCAGCGATTTTAACATGGCCAAAGAGAGTTTATACAGTGCAATGTCCAAAGAAGCCTGAAGAGGAAGTTCACTAAACTCTCGAATGTCCCCTCTCCCCTTGGAGACCTTTGATTTCCTCTCTTTCCTCTCCAAAGAAGCTGACAGGAACATCATTCATACCACCCCGGACAGATAGAAGTTGGGAGTCCTGCTTTGCCATTTTGACCTCATTTAAATGTAGGTCTCTCATCGATATGGAGAAGGTAAAATCAGTTATGTTTGACTGAACATCACTTTCAGTGATTCTGAAACGTAAAATCTTTCCTGGGATTGGAGATGAGGAATTGGGAAAGTTATGTTAAAGGCCATCAGTTAGAAACAAAATGCCATTCACATTAAAGCTGATTCTAACAATAAACCCTGGTGATGCTAAAGAAGCAATTTAAGAGATTTAAACCTTAATTCCTTCTGCTTAGAGTTGCCAGATTTAGCAAATAAAAATACAGATACAAAATAAATGTATCCCAAATATTACTTGGGGCATACTTATACTAAAAAAAGTATTCATTGTTAATCTGAAATTCCAATTTACCCGGGGATCTTTTGTTTACCTTTTATCTGACAACGCTACCTCTGTTATTTGGGTCAAGAAAAAGGAGGCAGTTTGTAAAGTTCCTACAGATTAGCTCAACTATTGCTTTTAATTTTCTAAACAGAGCTCTAAAAATAGTTCTAAAAACTTTAGATGTCTTTTTTAATAGCTTTATTGGGATATAATTCACATACCATAAAATTCATCTATTTAAAGTGTATAATTCAAGGGTTTTTAGTAAGTTCAGAGTTGTGCAACCTAGATGTCTGTTATTAGTGTTTATTTGAATGTTCTATTTCATAGGATTCTATTACCAAGGTTCTGTATAAATCAGCATTCTCCAGAGAAACAGAATCAACAGGATATGTGTGGGTGTATATAGATGGTAGGGGTAGAGGTAGAGGTAGAGGTAGAGGTAGAGGCAGATTTATTGTAAGGTATTAGCTCATGTGTTTCTGGAGGCTGGTAAGTCCGAAGTCCATAAAGCAGACCAGAAACTAGAAATTCCAGTAAGAGTGATATTGAAGTCTTTAGTCCAAGTCTGAAGGGGAGGCTATTAGGGAGGAGTGGAGGGTGTAGTCTTGAGGCAGAATTCCCCCTAAACCTTGGAAACTGTAGTTCTTACTGTCTATGACTTCCAACTGATTAGATGAGGCCCACTCACATTATTGAGGCTATTATTTACTTAAAGCCAATGGTTTCTAGATGCTAATAACATCTACAAAATATCTCCACAGTAAAAACTAGGCTAGTGTTTGATCAAACAACTGGATGCCATAACCTAGCCAAATTGACACACAAAATTAACCATCACAGGCTTTGATGAATTTACTGCTCTACATGCCACAAAATCTATGTCTTCCTCCTTCCTGCTACTTCTTTCTCACCCTTTTTTACTTTTTTGTCCTTTCCTTTTGGTTTCTCCAATTTAGTTTTCCCTTTTTGTCTTCCTTAGTGATTGTATTTCTTTTTTTTAAATTGACTCTTCAAATTACCCAAAGTAACACATAAATATATTTTCACTGTAAAAGATTCAAAATAAGAAATATATAAAGAAAAAAATTTAAGTTTCCTATCTCACGCTTTCTAGTACCCCTCCTTTCTCCAAAGAAACCAATAGTAACAGATTAGTGCATTAGGGCATTTACATACAAACATATACTCATATACACACCTATATATAGTTTTTTTTTTTAAATAAGTGAGATCCTACTAAATGTATTGCTCTTCAAGTTGCTTTTTTCTTTTTACACTATGCCTTAGAGATCTTTCCATGTCAATACATACAGGTTTGCCTCATTCTTTTGAATTACTACCTACTATGATTTAACCACATCTTCATAATTGTTAACAATTTTTACTGTTGTGCTGTTGTGGTGGTGATAATAGTGATGATGATATTTATAGATGTATATAAGTGGTAGGAAGAGGAAAAGGAAGAGTATGATAGATGGGGACAGGCCTGAAAACTCTCTAGGACAGAGGGAATTCTGTAGGCAGACAATCTAGTAGAACCATTCAACACATATGCAAAACAGTTAAGTAACAGTTCATGGCATGATGTAAATAAGATTTAATATGAAATGTAGAGACCCAATAGAATTGAGATAATATGTCCACCAAAAACTTGTACATGAGTGTTCATAGCAGCATTATTCATAATAACCAAAAAGTGGAAACATACCTAAATGTCCACCAACTGGTGCATGGGTAAACAAATTGTGGAATAGTCATATATTTTGATATTATTCTGCCATGAAAATGAATGTATCTCTGATACATGCTAATATGGATAATTCTTGAAAACATGCTAAGTGAAAGAAGGAGACACAAAAGATTACGTATTATATGATTCCATTTATATGAAATATCCAGAATAGGCAAATCCATAGAGACAGAAAGCAGATTAGTGGTTGCCAGGGGCAGAGAGAGGAGAGAATGAGGAATGACTACTGATGGGCATAGCGTTTTTGGGGGGTATGATGAAAGTATTATGGAATTAGGTAGTAGTGATACTTGCCCAACTCTGTGACTATGGTAAAAACCACTTTTTAAAGGATTTTAAGAGTGAAATTTATGGTATATGAATTATAGCTCAATAAGGCTATTAATAAAAAAATAAATTGTAGAATAACCAAGGAATTCAAAAAGGAAAGATAACTGGGGGGTTAGAATTATTAGAGAAGGCTTCCTGGAGAAGGACTACACTAAACATAAAAGATGAATATAAATTGATGTGGCTCAAGCAGTTGAGCGCCTGCCTACCTCCCACATGGAAGGTCCTGGGTTGGGTTCCCAGTGCCTTCTAAAGAAGACAAATAAACAATGAGCAGACATTGAGCAAGACAACAAGCAAAAACAAACAAGCAGGGAGCATAAGTGACCCAAGCAATTGAGTACCCACCTCCACATGGGAGGTCTCAGGTTCAGTTCCCAGTGCCTCCTAAGGAAAAAACAGACAATGAGCAAAAAACAACAAGCAGACGATAGCACAAACAATGAGCAAAAACAATGAGCAAACAGATGAGGGAACCATTTCAGGATGGGGGAAATAAATTGCATGTGATTTTTAAAAAATTAATTAGGTAGAGATGCAGGGGACAGGTATCTAGGCAGGAGGAAGATTTTAATGAAAGGTTTGGCACTGAGACTAAATAACTTTTGTGGTATACAGTAGATGCGTCTGAGGGAGGCAGGAAAAAAGACTATAAAGATCATGTTAGGCTAATGATCTTAAATTTTACCTAGTACCTGACAAGGCCTCCAAGAAAGATTTTGATCAGGGAAAAATGTGATAAACCTGGAATTTCAGAAAGATTAATATGAAGGTTTACAGGGGAAGATAATGCAGTCATAAAGACCACTTAAAATATTGCTGCAATAATCAACACTTGAAATGATGAGAGCCTGAACTAAGAAGCTGGTGGAGAATAGAAAGAAGAGGGTAGATGAGCAAGATGGTGGGACTAGTCAATAGTCACTCTAAGTACTATGAATTTTCCTACTAGAATAGGCCTGATAGACTAAAAAAGGACAGCAGTACCATATTTTGTTGACTCAAGCCAATATGCCAAAATCTTGGGTGGGCCAGGATTAATCGCTCAAAACCGCCCAACTGGCCTACTTAAAGGGACTTACACCAGGAAAACTGGTTTCAATTTTTTTCCCTTGGTAAAACATTTGGCTTTAGAAACAACCAACATTTATGAATGTTCAATTTCTTAATTATATTCCTGAATGAAAGCATCAAGCTCTTACCATAGATTATTTTAAACAAGCATTTACATATTGTTTACCATGTGCCAGATACTGTCCTAAATGCTTTACAAATATTACCTCATTTAATCCTCACAGTAGCCTTATGAGGTAACACTATTATTATCCCCATTTTATAGATTAGAAACTGTAGCAGAGATTAAGGACTTGCCCAAGATAACTAGTGGAGCCAGGATTCAAACCCAAACAGTATGGCTCTGGAATCTGTGCTCTTGATCACTATGCTTCCCATATGATCTTTATTTCATAGTACTTATTGCAGTTGTAATTTTATACTTATCTGCTATTATTTAATATGCTATTACTCAATTAAAGGCTGTCCTTCTCTAAACCACAATCTCCATGAGAGCAGGCATTATGACCTAGCACAGTGGCTGACATACATTTGGTGAAAAATAAATATTTGTTGAATGAATGAATCAGTCTTTACTGATGATTGCCACATTTTTCATTTGTCTTCAACTTGCTACTCCCAAAGTATTCTGCTCCCCATATTTTTCTGTTCATAAAAAGATGCAGGAGAAATTGGTCAGTCTCTGTTTCCATCAGCCCTCTCTCTTTTAGTTCTTCTGAGGGTGGGAGAAGGCCCCTTGGATGGGAGTTCCCTGACTTCCTCTTAATGGAACAAGGGCCTGTGCCTTTAGAATGGGCTCACTCCAGGAAGGACTCAGACAAATGCCCAATGATAGGAAGTAAGGAAGGTGCAGTGACTTTTAATCAGTCAACTAATTTCATTCTTGCACCTTCTCCATCTTCCAAAAGGAAGCCTAATTCTAGTAACACATTCTGGATTACTTTTTCAAAATTTCATATCAAGCAGTTTCATTCTGAAAGATGGCTTGGGTGTGATTACCACAGCTACTTTAACCTTGATTCAACCAAGGAAAGCATGGAATTGGTATGGAAATCCTAACACTGTAGCCAGTGCAATTTGCTCTGTCCACTAAAAAGGCTGCAAACAAAGAATGAATTATCTGCCTCAGCTCCTTTCTGCACTGACTTTTATTTTATTATTTTATTTTATTTTATTTTATTTTTAGGAGATACCAGGATTGAACCCAGGACCTCATTCATGGGAAGCAGGCAGTAAACCTCCGAGCTACATCTGCTTCCCAATGAGAGTTGGTTTTTTCGTTTGTCTTAGGAGGTATCAGGAATCGAAACCAGGACCTCGTACATGGGAAACAGGTGCTCAACCACTTGAGTTACATCCACTCCCCTGACTACCTCTTTTTAACTGGAGGCATTTGTAAAGGATGGGACAAGAAAAGGAACACATGCTTTCCTGGTGAACTTCCAAATGTTGGAAAAGTATAAAAGATGAGAGGTTGCAAGTACTCAAATTAGAATTTTCAGATGAGAAAACAGTGGAACATGTACTTTTAAATATAAAGCACTTACTTCTGCAAAATGTATTTTCTTTTCTGATCAGTAACTTGGTAGACTGGTAGTTGGGTAGATTTGTCAGTCTGTTCATGTGACACATATACACTCACACACACACACACATATAGAATTTTCAGAGGCATACAGACTTAGAGATCTTTGAGTTCACCTACCTCCACTTTGTCTGTCATTATTTTGGCTTTTAAATGGCCACATTGCAGAATAGTGCCACTTAGAATTCCATGGAATTTCTGTAAAGGAAATTTAAAAATTCAGAATGAGAAGTTCTTATACTGTTACTGCTTCATTCAAATATGTGCTTAAAAACTTGAAAGTTGATCCACGAAATCCAAAATAATGTTCTCCTAAGACACATAGACTAAATTTTAGAATTCATTTAATATGTCCTCATCCTAAAATTATGTTTACATAGCTAGAGAAAGAGATTCCACTTCCTGGCACCAAGTCTAAGTTGATGACTAAAATCTGTGGAAAGATTAGCTGTAAATTGGAAACAGGTGGAAGAAATTATTGGGTGATCTTTTAGTGCTGTACTGGTCTTATACCTTTGATTAATTTTCTATTGAATAGACTATTTTATAACTCTGTAGGGGAATATTTTAACTTTATATTATTATCCAGTAGAGATGAAAATATTTTATGTCTGGTAGGAAAAAAAAACAACAACCCCAAAGGTTACTATGTATTGCACTGTAGAACATTAATTAGTTTTATATGCAGCCCAGAAATTGTATCCAAATGGTCCTTTATTAAATTGCCTATAAAAATAGCTCCTAAATTTTCATTTGAACTTGTCTTAACATCTTACTGGCTCCCTCATTAATTAAAAATTAAATAAAATATTTGACACCTGTTCATTTTACATATATAAGAGAGCCATGTTTTATAACCTTTCGAAAACAGGCAAATCCCATGAGTTTGCTGCATAGAAAAACCCTTCCTTTCTTCCCTTCTTTCTTTCCATCCTTATCCCAACTCAGCAACTTTGAGAGGGAAGCCTGGGCAAATCCCCATAAACATTACAGCTTGGAATGCAGAATGGTTATAAGGCAATTAGAAGCCAGCCAGAGGCCCGAGTAATGACTGTTTCAGCTGAAACTAGGTGCTCGCTCAATCTTGTGACACTCTCTGCATGTTACATAGCAGCAAAGTGGAAAAATGCATTAGGAGTGGAAGGGAGGAAGAAGTGGGGGTGGGAGGAAAAAGAGATGGAACAAAAAAGCCAGAGAACTTAATTTTATTTCAAAATTCTCCTACTAATTAATGACAATGTGACTTGAGGCAAATTAGTAACAAATTATTGCAACAATTTTCTTAATCAAAATAGAATGACTTTTTTTAAGAAACAGAAAATAAATTAGGCAGATACATTCCCACTAAGGAATACATTTGCCAGAGAGAGGTTTAGGGGTAATTATGCATTACAACCTAAGTACAGCACTGGTCACCATTGGGGATCTGAGATAGTTGTGAAAGGATTAACTTAAGTAATGTACGAAAATGCCTGACACTGTGCTTGGCCCAAAGTAGGCAAAAAATGGCAATGTTTAAAATTTTAATATACATGCCCTCCAGATGCGTAAAAATTTTAAAGTCTAATATTATTGTGTTAGAAAGTGGAACCATCAAAACACATAGACTGTTGATGATATGAACTGTACAACCACATTGGAAAACAATTTGGCCTTATCTAGCAAAGTGATCAAGTGTTTACCTTATAAACCAGCAAGTCCATTTTTAGGTATATACTCTAGGGAAACTCTTATGTCATATACAAGAATGTTTGTAGCAATACTGTTCATAATAGCAAAACTGGAAGGCAACCAAATGGCTATTAACATTAGCCCAGAGAAGTAACTTGTGATATGTACATAGAATGGAAAATGTAAATGAGTGTAAATGACTGAACTATAGTTATACACATCAACATTGATAAATCTCAGGAATAATATACTTAGGGAAAAACAAACTGCAGAAGAATACATAAAGTTTAAAAAGTATGCAAAACTATATCATTAGGGATACATACCTTCAAGATAAAACTATAAATAAAAAGCAAGAGAATGAAAAATATAAAATTCAGGATAGAGGTTTGGGAAAGGGAGGTTAATATGATGGAGAAAGCATATGGAGAGCTTTAAACTACACCTGTGTTCATGTTATTATTATTTTTTACAACTTACACATTTGTTACAAATTTAATATTTATTCAAAATATAATAATAAAAACAACTGAAAAAAATTAAAGTGAATACACCAACTATCAGAAATACTCTCCTATCTTACTCAAAAGAGTACTTTTTCAATAACCTTTAATGAAAGAGTAGGTCCAATTTGGATCACTACATTTTTTAAAAATCTTTTATTTTGTAAGTTTAAACTTACAGAAGAGTTGTAAAAACAGTTCAGAGAGTTTCTGTGAACCTATTACCCACCTACCCTTCTTGTTAACATCTTACATAACCACAGAACAATTAACAAACTAAGACGTTAACCTTGGTACAATATCATTAACTGAAGTACAGAATTTTTATTTGTATTTTACCAGTTCTTTCTATAAGCATCCTTTTTCTGTTCCAGGACCCAATCCAGGATCCCACACTGCATTTAGTTGTTTTATCTCCTTGTCTCCTCCAACCTGGGACTGTTCCTCATTCTCTCCCAGTTTTTCATGACCTTAACACTTTTGAAGGATACCAGTCAACTGTTTTGTAGAATGTCCTTCAACTTCTGTTTGTCTAATGTGCCCTTCTCGGTGTTTCACAACAGGGGTATATGAAGGTTAAACTCCTGGTGAATTAACTTGGCTAAGGTGGTGTTTGCCTGGAGTCTCCACCGTAAACTTATTTTTCACCTTATAATTATTAAATATTTAAGGGAAGGGTCAACACATTTTAAAAAGGATGTTGAAAAACAGGGTAATCACAAAAGAGGGACTAAAGAGAAGTCAAGGAATAGAACTAGCTTCTATAAAATGTGGCTTAAAGCTCTTTCATTTAGAATGAGAATCCAAAGTTAGAAATGACAGGTCCTACAGTGAGTTATTATTCTGCAAGCTGCTTGACCTCGGACCAAATTGAAAAACTTGGTAATGAAGACAATCCTTACTGAAACTTGCGGGTGGGGTAGGGTACTGATCTACTGCTCTATTAGCCTATAGTCTTCCAGTTCGCATCACACTGTAAACCAACTTCAAGTTCCCCCAAGCCACTGCTATAATTCTGTGCTGCCAGAAACACCATCCCATTATACTTAAGAGCTACATTTTCCTAAAACTGTTGTGT
>PVKH010004475.1:0-23318 GCA_004027955.1 Chaetophractus vellerosus | reverse complement strand
GCGACCTGCCCTGCCCGTGGCGGCTCTTGCCCTGTCCGTGGCAGCTTCTTGCCCTGCCCACGGCGGCTCCGGCCCGCCCATGGCGGCTTGCCATTCTCAAGGCGGTCTGCCTGCTAGGAGAGGTCCCCGGGAATCGAACCCGGGGCCTCCCATGTGGTATGCCGGCGCCCTATCCACTGGGCTATCGAGCCGGCCCCCCGTGTGTCTTCTTGAGTGAGTATCCATTTATATCAGCCCACCAATGGTGCAGGGACTTAAACTGAGTTACACCCTACTGACGTGGTTGAATCAAAGCCCTAATCTTAACATAATTTAGTCAAAGGCATCTCAGCTGAATCTAATACAATTAAAGGTTATCAGGCTCAGAGGGAACAGACCAGTTATCTCTCTTTTTGGCATTCATAAATAATTTCAAAGTGCCAGACTAGACCAATCCAGTTCTAATCAGAGTTGGCCCACATGACATGTGCAGTATCCTAAGCATGTAATCACTCTGCGCATACTCAGTAATTAGAACATCTCTGATCTCCTCATCTTAGACCACCTTGCTCTTTATCCTAAGCCTGCCTGCCTTTGTTTGAGTGCTATAAAACACTGAAAGTTTCTCCAGTTCAGGGAGAAGGTTTGTGGACTCTCTTCCTGTCTTTGCAAAGCTAGCCTTTGCTAAATAAACTTTTTCTCTTTTCAAAATCCTGGTGTCTACTGATTGACTCTCAGCACATCGGGTGAGGACTCACTTTTGAGCCGAAACATTAGTATTATAATAGATCAGGGCCAGCAGATCTGGACTCTGGATCCATCATAAAGATGAGATCGCATGTGTGGGGGTGGGTTATGGTTATGTGGTTATGGAATTCTGTCTTCAGGGGTACATTTTCTGTTCTCTGGCAGTTGGCAACAGATAGCTAACAACAAAGACTTTTTAATGGATGTACTGTATATGCATATACCCCGGAGACCACAGACATATTTTGAGTGAAAGTCTCATTTGATAGATAAAATTCTTCATTCCATCAAGCCTTTCTAGCAATAGGTGGTAATAGGAAGTAATCACCTCAGCAATCAAAATGAAAGAGAATTAGGGTGAGAGGATTCTATCCACTGGAGACTTGCTTTTGCTAAAAACATTGGGTATTGTGTGCTTTGTTTGATAAGTGAGGTATTTCTTGTACTATGTACACATTATGTTTGCTTGTTTGCTTTAAAAAAATTTTTAATACTCACCACAGCCCAGAGGAGTAGGCGTTATTCTTACCCTCATTTTGCAGATCAAGAATGGGAGGCTTAGTGAGGTTAAGGTCTTTGTCCAGATTCAGCACTTGAACCACCTCACTGCTCTTTTGCTCAAAATTCCAGCTCTATCTTTGAAGGATGCAGAGGAGGAGGCAAACTTCACTAGAGATTTGAATGTGCTTTAGCTGGTTAGTGGGTCTACTTCAGGCAATTAATCAAGACAAAAGGGAAAAGATTCAAAGACTGAGGGAACTGGGACCCTTGTTAAATTGTGCCAGGCAAAGTAATCTGTGTTTGGATCAGAGACCTATAATTTATGTAGATTCGCACACATCTTTTCAGATACTGCATAAATTGGGGGGAGTGTGTGGAGTGTTGTGGAACTAAATGCATTTGTATGTGTTCAACACACTGTATAATTGACTCAATTATCCATGTGGGGATTATTCACTTTTAATTTGCAATCTGGCTTCTCCTTTCAGTTAGGATGTTTTGGGGTTGCTCTAGAAATGCCAACTAATTTAAATAATAATTTAAGTAAAACATAATTAGGAAGGAAAATTAAATTCAATCCTTTGCCAACTCCTGAAGATTCGACCTATGAAATGTAAATCTAATCCATCCTCTATCTTTTCATTCCCCAATTCCTTTTTACTACCACCAGATTTTATTGCTTTTCACAGATTATTGCAATAATACTGACAGTAATCTTGATAGTAGTACAACACTGTGAAGCTAATTAACAGCACTGAATTATATATCTGAACATGGTCAAAGGGGGCAATTTTAGGTTGTATATATGTTACTAGAATAAAAATTATAAGAAAAAACCCCAACTCCCATCCCATTTTTTTTCCCCGCTTGAAAACAGTTAATGTTTCCCCATTTCTCAGCAGATTCGTGCACATGCCAGATCTTATCATTCAAGGTTTCTTCTAGTCTTATTTTTTGACTGCTCTCTCAACTCCATCCAAACCTTCTTTCCGCTTCCCGGCCTTTGTTCATTCTCCTCCCTCACTCTGAACGTCATGCCTTTACCCTCGTAATCTCTGCAGACCCACTGCTCATGCCACTTGCCTCAGAAAGTTTTCCTGCTCCCACCTCTGAGTCCCCTTAAAGCACTACATGCTTTTCTCTAAGGTGCATCAAGGTAATCGTGAACTCGTGTTGTTTCCCCTACTCTGCTGTGATATCCTTAATGGCAATCTCTGCGGCGAGTCAACTTCCATACTATGCAGCACCAAGCTTTGTGCCGGACCCCAAAGAGAACACTTGTCCATTTGAACTGCTGGCAAATCCCAGAGGGTAGAGATTTGGGTCTTTTGTATCCCCAGCGCTTGGCACAGTGTCTCGCACATAGTACTTGCTCAAAAAATATTTTCGAAAGAAATAACGCACATAATGGAAGTCCCCGGAGGCGCCTTGTAGGGCCGCAGAAATGCAGACGCAGGAGGGGCTGACTGCACCGAGCTCAGGATGGAGCTGGCTGCGCTACCTCTCCTGTGGTTCCTCGCGCAGCGCCCAGTGCACGCTCCGGCGAGCGTGCTTTATCGCCCTCCTCTCCGCAGGCAGACGTGGGGGGACTTTCTTACTATTAAAAAATATACACATACACACACATATATATTCCTGTATGAATATAAATGTATAGTAATTATATAAATAAGTTAATATATACGTAAAGCCATAACTCCGACACGGTTAGAGTGGCGGGGAGGGCGACGGTCACTCGAAGGATCCCTTCCGCTGAAGCTAGAGGCTGGGCTGCGCGGTTTGGGCCTTCCGGGTTTCCGTTTGCGGAGACCGCCATTGGCTGGGCTCCGCGCAGCTGACATTGCTTGTCCGGCGAAGAAGCTGCGAGGATGGCGGCGTCAGCACCACTGATCCTGCGGGAGAGCCCCAGGTAGCCGCCTGGGTGGGCACTTGGAGTAATCGCCTCCCAGCTGGCGCGGACCGAGCCGGCGCACGAGTGCCCAGGCTGTCTATTGCCTTGGCTTCGAGGCGGGGCCGAGGTCGGGCGGCGGGGCGGGGCCCGGGCGGAGCCGGGTGGGCTGGGGGCTGCTGAGCTCGCAGTGTGCAACCGGTAGTCCCGGGCGTGAGTGCTGGGAGCGTGTGGTCCATCCAGCTCATCTGATGTTTGGTTCACAGTGCGCCCCAAGGTTGTCGTGAAAATGTGTGACCTGTGTCACTTTTCCCAAACTGTCGTGTCAGAAGTACCCAGACGCTGCATTGAGTAGCGATGGATCACGTGGAAAGATATTCCGTTTTCAAGTCTCTCGCAGACCTTTTGATTATAAGAGAAGATCACGTTGGTACCAGAGGGTCTTGAATACCTAACACATGTTCATATTCCTTTTAAATCAAGATAGACTAGGCCTTGGAAGTTTTTGGCTGGTAACAGTGTCTAGCAGAATTTGGTAACATTACTTTTGTTTTCATTTATTTATTTTTTGTTAATTTCTATTTATGGTAGATAACGTTGGCAATCAGTGGTGGTGATATAACGTTCCTTTTAAATTAAAATTAAGTAAAAATGACTCAATTTAATGAACAATATATAATAGTGCAGGTGGTGTGTAGATACATAAAACACGTTGAAGTATATAGGCGATTTAAAAAAAATATTAGTACCTTTTTTAATGCTGTACATTTGTTGTATACATGAGACAATATTCTTTTTTTTGTTGTTGTTACATATCCCCCCCCCCCCCTTTTCTGCTTGTTCTTGCTGTGTTTATTTTTGAGTTCTTCTGTGTCTGCTTTCTCTCTCTCCCTCTCCCCCCCTCCCCCGTTGTGGCGATGGGCTGACTCAGCTCACCGGGTTGCAGGCAAGCAGCTTGCCGGGCTGGGGGCTGGCTCTGCTCTGCTTGCCGCGGCTCTGCTTTTAGGCAAATTTTATTTTTAAAGAAGTTTTAGATTACAAGAATGTTACATAGAAAATATAGGGAATTCCCATATATCCCACCACCTCCCACTCCCACACTTTACCCATTCACAACATCTTTCATTAGTGTGGTACATTTGTTACAGTTGATGAACACACATTGAAGTATTTATTGCTCCTAATCATGGGCTATAGTTTACATTATGGTTTACACTTTGCACTGCACAATTTTATAGGTTTTCACAAAATGTATAGTGGCCTGTATTTGTCATTGCAGTTCCATGCAGAGCAGTTCCAGTGTCCCCAAAATGCTCCATGTTACACCTATTCTGCCCTCTCCCTCCCCTCAGAGCCTTTCATGACCCTGTCTATATCAATGTTAAAAGTTCTTCTATTGCTAGAATAATAATATCTACTTAATCCATAGTTGCATTCTCCCCCTTATATTTGTTCATTCCTCAGTCTTGAGGATTTGGGCATGGTGATGCCCACTCTGCTTCTGATTGAGAGGTGTTTTTTTTTTTGGGTCATTTTAAAGCTTTTCCTTCTTCCTGGACTCCTCGAGTTCTGACAGTGTCCTGGGTACCACATGAGTGAATCATATATAATATGGGGCAGTAGAATTGTTCTTATGACACAATTTAAAGATTGCTTATTATAATTGAGGCAGAATTTTAAAGCACCTATTTACTCAGTGACCCCTAAATGATTTTGTATGAATATTCCCCCACCCCCTTTATTTGCCATGCAGTATTCTTTTCTTTATGTTTTTGGTGTAATTGTGTTCATTGCCACTCCCTTCCTCCTTTCTTTTCAGAGTTCCCTTTTGGGTCTAAGAGGACACTTAGCTACCTTTGCTAAATTAATGCCCACAGAGTAGAAGCTTACCCTAGTAGTTTTGATCTGTCCGAAGGAGAGAGAAAATTTGCCAAATGGACCTTTTTTTAAACAGAAGTATTTAATAGGGTATCATTTTGTAAATGTTCGAGATTGTCCTACCTCCTTTGCTGGCAGTCATCTGTTTTTCTTTATGTCACTCAGTCTTTACTTTAATAGCAATCAGAGTTGTTGAAATGAAAACTTAGAGACAGCTTTAACAAGTACAGTTCAACTTGGAAAACTCTTTTTAAAATTTTGTTTTTTTGAATTTATTTAGCATGAAAAAAGCAGTGTCACTGATAAATGCAATAGATATAGGAAGATTTCCACGATTGCTCACCCGAATTCTTCAAAAACTTCACCTGAAGGTTTGTATTTTTGTATTTCTCTAGCTTATAATACTTACTTTAAAAAATATATACCTTTTTATTTTTTTTTTTAAAGATACTTAGATTACATAAATGTTACATTAAAACTATAGGGGATTCCCATATGCCCTGCTCCCTATCCTTCCCACGTTAACAACATCCTTCATTAGTGTGGTATAATTTTTTTCTTGCCATGGGAAACTCAATACAATTGTAGATCCTCTAAATTCCTTCTTTTCCTGGTACTGTTGTAATGGCTTCATGTTATTAACTCATCTAATTTTTACAGCAACTTTATGAAGTAGGCACTGTCATCCTCTTTTTATCTGTGAGGAAACTGAGGTACAAACCAATTAAGTAACTTGCCCAGGACCACACAGCTAGCTAGTAAGGCGTTCTGGCTCCAGATTCCATTCCCTTAACCTGTTACACTAAATCCCAGGAAAGATTTAAATTATATGCAAAGCATCTAAATCATTCTGAAAATGAATGATGCAGGCGATAGATAAAGAAACTGCTTTAATTTCTGATGCGGTGGCTGTCTTCTTAAATATGTAAAACAATATGGGACAAAAAACTTTTCTACACATTGTCATAGTTTCCTAGGACTACCATAACAAAGAGTCACAATCTGAATAGATTAAAACAATAGAAATTTATTGTCTCACCATTTTGGAGACTAGAAGTTGGAAATCAAGGTGTCAGCAGGGCCATGTTCATTCAAAACCCAAAGGGGAGAATCCTTACATGCCTCTTCTAGCTTTTGGTGTTTGCTCTCAGTTCTTGGTGTTCCTTGATTTGTAGAGGCATCACTGCCGTCTCTGCCTCTACCATCTTCACGTGGCTTTATCCCTGTTGTTTTTCTGTCTGTGGCCATAATTTCCCCTTCTTATAAGGGCATTAGTCATATTGAATTTGGGTCCACCATAATCTATGTGGCTTCCTCCTAATCAATCACATCTTCAAAGACCCTATTCCCTGAAGTAAGATCACATTCAGGGGACCAGGGATTAGGACTTGAACATATCTTTGGGGGAACATAATTCAACCCATAACATTCATCTTTTGTTCTTCATGCTAAGGGAGGATAGATGTTCAGGGAAAATTGTGAAGTCTAGTTTGTCTTTGACCCTCTAAGTCCCTTCTAGAATTGAGAATAAGTTAATATCTATCTTAGCGTAACTGAGTGGCCAAAGCCTTCCTCAGAGGTGCTTGAGTTCTGTGCCCAGAGACGTAGGGGAGTGAAGATAAGAGAGTGTGGTGGTTGAGAGCTGAAGCAATTGCATGTGAATTTGTATGCTAATACTTGCCCTGCTAAAAAAGAAAGTCGGGAAAAGTGCAATTTTTTTTTCCTGAACAGTTTCAATGAATGTTCTTTCACAGGGCCTCCTGTTGTGATAAGGGCTTTTATCAAGTAAAGTTTGCAGTGAATTTCAAGACCTGTCAACTTTTTATTATGTATTCTAGGTCTGTAAAGCTGGCCTTTACCTTGAGACAAGCAGAGCCCTTAGAACAATGAAACCTGCTGCAGGTATATTGGTGAAGAGGTTTAGGAATTTGGTTGCCATTCTAAATGTCATCATCTTGGCACTTTGAATTGAAGGCAGAAGAATCTGCTTATGGGCAGAGGATATCTGTTATTGTTCAGACTAGTTCCTAGGAATCGCTAGTAGGAATAAACATGAGAAAACTAAGACAGCTTAGATATAGAATATGGGCATGCCTGAGCATGGGTCCGGGAGTCTTCTTTGTACAGGCCATCTTCCTGCCCATCCCAGGATATAGAAATGCATGGGTTATTAATATTATTTTGGTTGTTACAGTGTGTGGAGGATGCCACTGGCATTTAATGCCCAGGGGCTTTACATGTTTTGCAATGAGTAGGACTGTCCTGCACAAAGAATTGTCTCATAGAGCATGCCAGGAGGGTCTGCATGGGTATTTATTTATTTATTTATTTATTTTTAAGATTTATTTTATTTTATTACATATCTCCCCTCCCCCCGGTTGCGGCGACACGCCGAGGCCGGTCACTGCGCAGGCGCGGCTTTTCCCCGCTTGTGGGTGGCTTCTGCTTCCATTCACGGCCGGCTTTTTGCTTCAGTTTGCGGGTGGCTGGCTGCACTCCATTCGCGGGCGACCTGCCCTGCCCGTTGTGGCTTTGCCCTGTCCGTGGCAGCTTTTTGCCCTGCCCACGGCGGCTCTGGCCCGCCCATGGCGGCTTGCCCTTCTCAAGGCAGTCTGCCTGCTAGGAGAGGTCCCTGGGAACCGAACCCGGGGCCTCTCATGTGGTATACCGGCGCCCTATCCACTGGGCTATATGGCCGGCCCCTGCATGGGTATTTAGAAATAAACATTTATTGCCTCTGAGCTTAAAAAAAATAACTGTCACAACTTATACACTGAATAATACTCATATACTTTGCTTCGTAGGAGAGCCTTTCAGGACCTCATACAAAGCTTATTGATTGGTGTAACTATCTATATGTCCAGTTTCGAGAGTCTCTGGGTGTCTGGTCATGGCAGACTAAAAACAGCAAACTGGGGGATGAAGATGCCACTACAGTGGGGCATGTAGGCACTTTCAAAGATTGACTGCTGAACATGGAATGAAATGGAAGAATTATGAATATCAGGCACAAAATGTACAAAAGCAGAAGTTTGAGAATTTAAATTTTTTTTATTAAAGTGAAAAGTTATCAGTGTATCTCAGCAATTTTTTTTTGTTTTTTTTTGTTTTGGTACTGCAGCTCAGAACTCTGATGCTTATAACCATGACCTGCATCATCACAAAAAATTAGTTTAATCCAATGTTTTTTGCTTATAAAAGTCCAGGAATGGGCATTGTATTAGTCAGGGTTCTCTAGGGAAATAGAATGGACAGGAGATATCTGTAAATAGTATGAGATTTTATAACATTGTCTCATGCGACTGTGGGGATGCACAAGTCCACATTCTGCAGGGCAGGGTGCAAACTAGGGGCTCCAACGAAGGGCCTTGATGAGAGCCCAGAAGATGCTGTCTGTCTGAAGTAGAGATTGGAATCCTCTCTCTGAATGCTGAAGTCACTTTCCCTTTTAAGGCCTTCAGCTGATTGGATGAGATGTCACTCATTGCTGATGGCAATCTCCTTAGTTGATTGTAGATGTAACCAGCCATCTATGCAATCAACTCATTGATGACTAAAGTCCATGAAATGCCCTTGTATTAAAATTAGCCCAGTGCTTGCTTTACCAAACAACTGTATACCATTACCTGGCTGAGTTGGCACATTAGCCTAACCATCACAGTCCACCCCTTGACAGCTTGGCAGCCATACATATCACCTTAAACCATACTTAGTCTCTAAATAAAAACAATAACAAATATATATATATTTTATGTATGTATATATATTTCTGCCTAACAATATTCAGCTGTCCTGCATACAACTGGAAATGTACTAATTCCCTCCAGTATAGGGTATAGGGATGCAAGTCGTTGGGTAATATTGACTCTTAAACTTGACATCCTTAAATACTACAATATGAAACTAATACAATTTGTTTCATATGATGAGGGAAAACGTTAGGGAAGAAAACAAAGATATTCGTTTTATGTATATAAACAAACATAGTCATAACAAAACAAGGAAGAAATATCCATGACAATTACAATCCTCGTTTCTGCACAAAGAATAATTGGCCTCACCTGTATGGACAAAAAAGAAAAGGGTAGATGTTTTAGTTTCCCATCTGCTAAAACAAATACCACAGAATGGGTTCTCTTAAACAAAGGGAATTTTTAGGCTCACATTTTTGAGGCCAGGAAAAGTGCAAAATTGAGGCACCAGCAAGGCAATGCTTTTTCACGGAAGGCTATGGCATTCTGGGGTTGGCTGCTGGCAATCCTTGGTCCTTGCTTTTCTATATATGGAAATGCACATAGCAATGTCATCTCCTTTCTCCTACGGGTTCTGTTGACCTCTACCTTCCAGCTATTCCCCGTGGCTTCTCTTTCTGTGTCCAATTTCCTTTGCTTATAAAGACTTAAGCTATGTTGAATTAAGGCCCACCCTCATTCAATTTGGGCACACCTTAACTAATAACACCCTCAAAGGTTTTGTTTACAAATGGGTTCATACCCACAGTACCAGCATTTGGGACCTGAACATACCTTTTATGGGATGCATGGTTTAATTCCCCAGAGTATATTATCTCTGGAAATGTATTTATTTTGTTGTCAATATAAAGTAAAGGGCGTTTTACCAGATTGGTTTACTGGATAAGGCTTGTATATTCTGAGTCCCGACTATAATGTATGAAGAGTGCTTGTATCATGTATTCTTCCATTGCTGAGATCTTTTCATCTCAGCCCATCTAGAACTACCTTTTTCCCTTTAAGTGTTGTTTTTCCTTTCTGCCTATGGCATACTCTAGCATGATGATATATTACATAAATAAATAATTATGAAGGCAATTAAGTATAAAAATATTAGAGCATGGACTTAAGAGTCCAGAGTCCAACCTCTGACACACACTCTCTCTCTCTTTTTCTCTCTCTCTCTCTCGCTCTCTCTCTCTCACACACACACACATACACACACACACACAATGATAGAGTAGAAGACTTCTATTATTTTCTGAGGAGTGTGATATGATTTCAGCTATAGTTGAATTTAGATTAATTCCCTCATCATGCATTTCAAGAAAATGAATTCATACATACATATACGCAAATGAAAAGCTTGAGAATTTTAATAACTTTTAAAATTTCACAAATAGTTTATGTGAATAAGTTTTGTTTTAAAAAAATTCAAACAATGTGGACAGACTGAAATGTCCCCTTGGTTAACTTCTGTCCCCTCCCTATTTTAGTTTCCAATATTAATTATATATTGTTGAATCATGTATTACCCCCAAAACTTAGCAGCTTAAAACAACAATAAACATTTATGATCTGTCACAGTTCCTCTGGGTCATGAATTTGAGTGTGACTTGGCTAAGTGATTCTGACTTGGAGTTTCTCATGAAGTTGCTGACACATGTTGATTGGGGCTGCTGTCATCTGAGTTTGATTGGAGTGGAGGGTTTCCTCAAAGATGGCTAGTTGGTGCTGGCTGTTGGTGGGAGGCCTCAGTTCCTCTCCACATGGGCCTCTCCTCAGGACATGGAGATTGGCTTCTTCCAGAGTGAGTGATACAAGAAACTTAGAGTCATGTGAATGCAGTCCTTTTTATAACCGAACCTTGGATATCCTATAGCATCACTTTCGCCATAATGTTTGTTAAAAGTAAGCCACTAGTCTAGCTCATGTTCAAGGGAAAGAAAATTAGGTTCCATCTCCTGAAGAGAGGAATGTTAAAGAATGTGTGGACATGATAACACCACTACACCTTCCTAGAGGTAGCCTTTGTTACCAATTTGGTATGTATCCTTCCAGATCTTTTCTCCTGCATTAATAAGTACAGATCTGCACACATATGTGCATGTACACACACAGACGTGCATAGTTTTTGTTTGCATATTTATATAAGTGACATCTTACTGTATATATTGTGCTGATACTTATCGTTTTCATTTATCACTGTTACTAGAGATCTTTTTATCTCAGCCCATCTAGAACCACCTTTTCCCCTTTAAGTGTTGTTTTTCCTTTCTGCCTATATATGTATGTTTATGGCATATGTTAAAAAATAACATCCACATTCCATTTGAAAGTTTACGTTTCTTGGATGCTTTCTCTCTGATTTTATAAACCTGGGCCTTAATTTTCCTTTATTGAGGGGATAAAGAAGAATACATCTCCTTTACCTTTTCTTCAACCCCCATATATATGTGGGCTATTTTTGGTGGATAAAAAGAAGGTAAATTGATGGAGGCAAATAGAGGGACTTACATTTCATAATTGGAGCAAGCTATTGAATTTGTGTTTGGAACTTTGCTGTATTCTCTGTTTGCTGTTCTGCTCACATATTTCAACCTCCACCTTATTTTAAGGGCATATGTCTACTGCTATAACAGTGGATGGGAGGGAGATAAATGTTCCCTCTCCCCCCCGTACTCCAAACCACTTTATTAATATAACGTACTAGACAGATCTCAAGAATTCCCTTTTGTCTTTTTTTTTTTTTTAATCTCACTTCCCTGTACACTTTGGGGATACTGAAGTCTATTGCTTTGCTTTCTTGATCACTCATTTTATTTTGTTAAAACAGCTCATTTGCTGTATATTAAAGGGATCAGATTGACCCACATGGAACTTAAACTGTAAATATCTATTTATTTTAATGCAATGTGTGGTTTATTGATTATATGTAAGTAATAATTTTAGTGCATTCCTCAGTATTATACAACCTGGTATTGTAGGTCATTATTACTAGGAGGATGTATGGTATTCACAAAATTTGGAAAATTTTAACATCAAAATATTGCTTTTGCAATAAGTGATTGGTATGTTGGCTTACTTAGAAGTTTGCTAGTTGAAACTGGAAGTTCTGGTGTCCAGCCTCCAAAAAACCAAAAATTTACTAGCTGACAGTTTTAATGCTGCTTCACTTGTGAGACTCTGCAGTTGTACATTATTCTAAGCTATCAGGATGGGTACTCAGAGCTTTTTGCTGTTGTGGAGAGGCAGCAGCAGGGAAAGTTGTTTTTAGTATGTATGGATGAAGTATTTGATTTTTACTTAAAAATTGTTCTCAAAGTGAATATTTTTCATACTTGACAAACCAGTTATCTTTAGATCAAGGAGATATTTTGGAAATGAAAGAAAGGAGAGTAGCCAGAGGTTATGCTCAGATGGCTAACTGTCTTCTTTCTCTAATATATTGGTAATAAAAGTAAAATGTGCTTAATGTATAAATTTTGGAAACTATTGAAATTATAAAAAAGACTTAATTTTCTACTTTATATATGCTTTTATAACAACCTGTACTTTGCAGAACTTGTCAAAATGGAAATTATTTGAATAATTGTTTGTGTCTTTCTGCCTAGACCAGAGGATACCTGAGGACCTGAACTATCTATCTATGGAGCCCATAATATAGAGTAAATTTTTTGAATGAGTGAAGATGGAAATTACTGTTAACAACTGTTAACATATTGGGGTTTTACCTTCTAGTATTTTTTTTTAAATGTCCACTTGTTATGATATTTACTGTTATTTTTTACCTCCTGTAACAGGAGGTAAAATATCCTTATTTAAAATGAACTTTATTTGGCAATAAAAAGAAAAGAGAAATTGAATTGCACTATGATTTTAAGATGTTGAAATTTACAAGCTCTGGATTCACTTTTTCTTTCAAATTGTCATTCCACATATGAAGAAATGAATCTTTGGTCAAGTGTCTTAGTTTTGAATACCTGATTTTTGCTGATAGATCACCATTTGCATTGTAGGCTGAGAGCAGTTTCAGTGAAGAAGAGGAAGAAAAACTTCAAGCTGCATTTTCTCTAGAGAAGCAAGATCTTCACCTAGTTCTTGAGATAATATCATTCATTTTAGAACAGGTATTTTATTGCCCCAAATTTCCTAACCATGGTTTGTTTACTGCATGTGGTATTGTTATGATATCTATAATCCACTTTAAAAAAAAAGACTGTACACGAGGGGAGCTGTGGAAATATTTTAACCAAGAATTTAGATGTATATATGCTTTTTTCCCCACAGAGTTGCATTCTACAAAACAGTCAATGTTGAGTAGCATAGCTAAAATATTTGACAATATGAATCAAAGTCTTCATTGACTTAAGACAGTTATAAAGATTTGAATTCATTGTTACTTGGTATAATAATTTGGAAACATGAATAACATATTTTGTTAAAGAAATTTAATTTTGATTGGGGTGAATTTACCTTTTGTCATACTGTTTCTTCCTTCTGAAATGCCCTTCTGCATCCCTTTTTTGCATCTAAATTCAATTAGTTATTAATGATCCTATTCAAGTTACATCTCTTCCCATTGAGGCTCTCCTTATACTTATAGTCTTCCCTTTATTTGGATTCCTGTTATCCTTAGCTCCTCATAGGACATTGCTATTCTTTCATTATTTCATATATGTCAGTTATATCTCCTTAAACTAGATTTGAATTCAAGGGAGCCAGGATCATATTTTTTGTATATCTTGTATAAGCCTAGACTATTGCTTGTCATGAAATAATAGATCCTCAATAATTTTCTGTTGATTGATCAAATAGAATACTTGTGAAATAAAAGTGTAAGTAGTACTGTACCTTGATGAGCATTTTAATGAACAGATACTATTAGGAGTTGCTAGGCGTCTACTACAAACAGCCTCATAATGGTGACTGTGGTTCTTACCCTTGGTGAGCCTTCAGCAGACAAAACAGATAATTGAATAGGACAGAGCAGCATAGGGTTTATGGGAAAGTTCTTCCAGAATATTGTTGAAAATTTTTTTCCCCAATTTTTTATTATATATTAGATGGAGTGGAGACTAGATAGTAGCCATTTAGGAACTTGGTGGAGGAAGGTACCAAGAGAGAAAATCCTTTATGGAAAACATTTGTTAATTGGGAAACAAAAGCACAGTACATTTATTTGAAATAATTAAGTGAAATAAATAAATAAAATTTTAATTACAATACCATTTACACAACCAAAGTAAAGAAGAGGTTTTTTAGTTAAGTGGATTTAGGATTACTTAAACCACAGCAAAGATGAAAAGAGTTAGCTTGAATAATTGAGGCCATTTAATTCGGTATCTTCCAAAACAACCAAATTTTCTGAAAAGAAATATGAAAGATTCTTAGATTTAAATCATTTAAAAGTAATTTTGTATTTGATTACAGCCCAACGTCTTCATGAATATTAGGACTTTATGTAATTTTTTCCCCCCCTTTAACAGGCAGTATATCACAACGTGAAGCCAGCAGCTTTGCAGCAGCAATTAGAAAACATTCATCTTAGACAAGACAAAGCAGAAGCATTTGTCAATGCTTGGTCTACCATGGGTCAAGAAACAATTGAAAAGTTCAGGCAGAGGATTCTGGCTCCTCACAAGGTATATGATCTACTACCCCAAAGATATTTTTCTATAATGTATGGCATAAATTATTATACATGAAGAGGTTTTAGCTAATATTTTGCTGAGAGGTAGAGTCAGGCAAAAGAAAATATATATACAATATTCCTATAAAATTATTTCTATACATTTACATATTTGCTACCGCAATATAATTTAATTTTAATTACTAGTTTAAAATATGCTTCTATAATTGAAGAGTAAGAATGAAGCACTCTTTTCTTTTTCTAAGTCCTTTGGCAGAGTTGGTTTTTCTTTTATCTGTCTACCTATGCATAAGACTTTTTATCTCTCTTTATTATAAATTTTACTGAGCCATATAATTATTTGTTTTTGTGTTGTCTGTATTAGTGCCTAGCAGAATGCCTTGCAGCTTTAAGTTCTCAATTAATATTTCTTGAGTAGCAAACAGTGACTGCAATGAATACTTTGGAAATAATATAAAATAACAGCAGTGTTGTAGACTCTTTAGTCAACTTTAGTTACTAAAGGGAAGTTACTCAATAGAGATTGAGATGACCATATAGATTTTATCCTTTATTCTATTAATATGTTGTATTATATTAATTGATTTTCAGATGTTCAACCAACATAGTAATTCTGGGATAAATCTTTCTTGGTTATGGTGTATAATATAAATGTGGATTTGATTTGCTCATAGTTTGTAAAGATTTTTGGGTCTTATGTTCATAGGGGATATCGGTCTGTAGTTTCTGGTAATATCTTTGCCTGGCTTTCATACCAGGGTAATACTGGCCTCATAACATGAGTTGGGAAGTGTTCTTCTCTCCTCTATTTTCTGGAAGAGGTTGGTATTATTATGCATTCCCACCAGCAGTATATGAGAGTCCCAGTAGTTCCAAATTTTTGTTAGCACTTTATTTATTTTCAGTTTTGATTTGCAGTTTCCTAAAAATGAATGCTGTTGATGATCTTTAAATGTGCTTACTTGCCACCCATATACCTTCTTAGGCAAAGTGTCAGTTCAAACTTTTGCAAGCTTTTTTAAATAGAGCTGTTTGTTTTCTTACTATTGAATTTTGTGAGTTCTTTATATATTTTGGGTTTAAATCCTTGGTCAGAAATGTGATTTACAAATACTTTCTCCCAGGCTGTTGCTTTTCTCTTCATTCTCTTAACAGTATCTTTTGCAGAGCAAGAGTTTTAAACTTTGATTAAGTCCAGTTTATCGATTTTTTTCTTTTATTAATCCTGCTTTTTGTTTTGCATCTAAGAATGTGTAGCCTAATCTAATGTCACTTAGATTTTCTCTTATGTTTTCTTCCAAATGTTTTATAGGCTTATATTTTACATTTAATCCTACAATCAATTTTGAGTTAATTTTGTGTAAGGTATAAAGTGTAGATCAAAGTTCAGTTTTTTTTTTTTTTGCATTTTAATGCTCATTTGTTTCGTTGTTTCAACAACATTTGTTGATAACATTATCCTTTTGTCATTGAATTGCCTTTGCCCCTTTGTCAAAATCACAATTACGATAATTGTGTGGATCTGTTTATGGACTCTGGTTCCATCGTGCTATTTGCCAGCACCACACATTGCCTTAATTACTGTAGCTTTATAATAAGTCTTAAAATCAGGTAGTGTGAGTCTCCTAAATTTGTTCCCTTTTCAAAATTGTTTTGATTATTCTAGTTTCTTTGACTTTCCACATAAATCATGAAAATCAGCTTTTCTATATCTATAAAAAATCCAGCTGGGATTTTGATTGTGATTGTGTTTATAGATTACTTTATGGAGGTTTGACTTCTTAATAGTATTGAGTATATCTCTTCATTTGCTTAGGTCCTCTTTGATTTTTTGAGCCCTGTTTTTCATTTTTAGCATGTAGATTCTGCACATATTTTGTTAGAATTCTTCCTGAGTATTCCTTCTTTTGAGCTATTATAAATGTTCTGTTTTTCTATATTTTGTCTTCCAATTGTTTATTGATAGTATATAGAAATATGATTGATATATGTGTGTTGACTTTGTGCTATGAACTTGGTAAACTTATTAATTACTTATGGTAGCTTTTTTGTAGATTTCTTGGAGTTTTCTTTGTAGACAGTCACATCATCTGTGAATAGAGACTTTTATTTCTTCCTTTCTTATCATGCAGCCTTGATTTCTTTTTCTTGCCTTATTGTGCTGACTAGGACTTCCAGTATGATGTTGAATAGGAGCAGTGAGTGTGAACATCCTTGCCTAGTCCCTGATGTCTCCAAAGCAGTTGCATAATTTTATATTCTAATCAGCAGTGTGTGATGATTCTAATTTATCCACATCCCTGTCAACACTTATCTTTTTGATTATGGCCATTCTAGTTGGTGTGAGGTGGTATGTCATTGGGGTTTTGATTT
The DNA here is from genome assembly GCA_004027955.1 of Chaetophractus vellerosus. Classification (NCBI taxonomy): domain Eukaryota; kingdom Metazoa; phylum Chordata; class Mammalia; order Cingulata; family Chlamyphoridae; genus Chaetophractus; species Chaetophractus vellerosus. Next base: position 6,568 of record PVKH010004475.1, on the reverse strand, counting down.
CCAATTTTTCTACTATCTAAAGAGAATCTTTTCATGTGCTCATTGACTATTTGCCTATCATTTTTGGAGAAATGTCAAGATCTGTTGCTCATTATAAAATTGGGTTAAATATATTTTTATTATTGAGTCTTAAGAGTTCTTTATATATTTGAGATGTAAGTCCCTTACCAGATATATCATACGCAAATATTTCCTCCGATTCTATGTGTTATATTTTGAATTTCTTTATGCTGTCCTTTGAAACACAAACATTTTTAATTTTGATGATGTCCAATTCCTCTAGTTTTTCTTTGGTAGCTTGTGTTTTTGGTGTCATAACTAAGAAGGCCCTGTCTAAACCAAAGTCACAAAGATTTACTCTTAAATTTGCTTCTAAGAGTTTTATAGTTTTAGGTCTTATATTAGGTCTGTGATCCATTTGAGTTAATTTTTGTGTACAGTGTGAGGAAGGATTTAAGTTCGTTCTTTACATTTTATTAAGGTGGGTCTGTTTTGGTTTTGCTCTTAGTCTTAGGGCAGATCCCTTAGTCCTGAGACATGAACTTTATTCCTATAGCAGGCCTTCTTGGGTTTAATGGTAAACCTGAGATGTTTACCCAGTTTCTCTAATTTGACAGGACTCAAACTTCAGATGGGGACAGTTGCTGAAATCTCTACTCAGCTCTTTCAGCTTTCTTGCTCTTGCTTTCTCCTGGGCTCTTGGAGTTTTCCTCCACACTTCCATAATTCCGGGCTCAGCCTATTTGAGGAGAGTTTATGTGCATATTTGGGGTTCCCCTGTCTTTGGCTCCCTTGGTTCCAAGATATCCTTTTATTTTCCAGGCACTGTGGTATCCCTGAACTCCTTCCTCTGACTGCTCAAGCCAAAAGACTGAGGCTTTTTGAGTTTTAGCCATCTCATGTTGTATGGTTTGGGGACAAGTCATATAAAAGTGAATCTCTTATCCATGTGGTTCCCTTCTTTAAAGAGTTGAATGCCCTTTAACTTCTGCCTGCCTTTGGTCATTCTCCAGTGCCTTCAAATAGTTGTTTTTACAATATTTTGTCTAGAATTTATAATTTTTAACTACAAGGAGTTGAGTCTGATATATGTTACTACCCACTACTACCAGATTAGAAATTCCAAAAGTGATCCTTTTAAACTGTCAATCTTATTCTATCCCTATTCTGCTCCAGATCCACCAAAAACTTTCCATAATAGGAGTCAGATTTCTTACAGTTGCCTTCAAAGCCCTACATGATCTGTAATCTCCCTAGCTCCACTAACTGTCTTGTTGACCTTCACTTCTTAACTATCTTTCACCTGGCTTACTCTGGATACCTGCTAATTCCCTCACCTCTGAAGCTCTTTTCCTGAATGTCCACATGGCTACCTTCCTTATCTTCTTCATGTCTTTATTGAAATGTCACCTTATCAGTGAGTTCTTCCCTGATCACCATAGTTAAAAAGTACCCCTCCTCAGGTACTTTCTTAACTCGTTTTTCTCTATAAAAATTGCCCACTATATATTTTGTTTACTTTTTTATTGCCTGTCTCTACCACTGGAATATAAGCTCCACAAGGGCAGGATTTTTTTTGTTTTGTTTTGAATTGTTTTGCTTATTGCTATATTTTCATGACTTTAAACAGTCCTTGGAAGACAGCATGTTCTCAATGATTAGTTGTTGAGCAAATAAATGCACAATACCTTTGCCTTAAAAATTGTGCAATTTTGAAGTTTAGTCTGTTAGATTTTCTCAGAAAGAGGGATATTTGTATTCATTGGTAAGGAAAAGAACAGAGAGGGTGTGGATTCTATTTTTATTTCTTAGAGTTCTTACATAGTTTTCATTTTGGTTGTACATTAAGACCTTTTGTGGTTCGTTTACTTTATGGGTGTTGAGTTTTGCTAGAATATTAGACTGCAATAATTTAAATTTTTCCTCTTTGAAAGTGGGAATAAAGAGAGAAAGAATTGTTTTAGCTTGGAAAGATGGAAATTCTCTAGGAAAAGGAGGTGGTGGATTTAGCTTTTGCTGCAGTAATCAATTTAAAGAGCTTTACATCTAAAAGACCCTTAATCAGTCTTATTTGAAACAGAGAAATGTGTTCTCTGTTTCATGAGTAATTGACTAAAAGCAGATCCATTAACAAATCAAATAAAGATGTCGCTAATGCCAAAGAACTGTGCTGTTAGCAAAATTACTTTTATTATATAATGGTATTCAAAGACGTGCATTTGCTAAATAGGGTTGATGTAGAGTATTGCCAATTGTGAGAGCATTAGTTTAATGACATTTCAGTGTCCTCAAACTTGTTCTGTTTTCCTCAACAAGATTCAGAGCATTTCCATCACCTTCAAAAGTTTCCTCATGCCCATTTGCTGTCAATTCCTCCCCTATTCCTGGCCTCAGGTAACTACTGAACTGCTTTCTTTCACTGCATTTTCTAGGATTTTATGAAAATGGAATCATACAGATATACTTTTTTTGGGTCTAGTTTCTTCCACTGGGTATAAGGATTTTGGGATTCATCCATGTTATTGCATGTATTAGTAGTTTGTTTTTTAACTGTGCAGTGGTATTCCATCGTGTGAATATACCACGTTATTTGTTCATTCGCCTATTGGACATTTGGTATATTTCCAGTTTTTGGCCATTATGAACAAATCCGTTAACATTCATGTGCAGATTTTAATATGGACCTATATTTTCATTTCTCTTGGATAGATACGTAGGAGTGGATTCACTGGGTTGTATGGTAGGTATATGTTTAATTTTATAGGAAACTGCCAAACAGTTTTCCAAAGTCATTATACCATTTTACATTCTAACCCATAATTGCTCTACATCCTGGCCAACACTTAGTATTGCTGGTCTCTTTAATTTTAGTTATTCTAATGGGTGTGGAGGGGTATGTCATTGTGATTTTCATTTTCATTTTCATTTTCCTGATAACTAAGCATATTGAACATCATTATATGTGCTTATTGATTATTTGTATATTTTCTTATGTGAATTGTCTGTTTAAATCTTTGCCCATTTTTGAATAGGTTTGTCTTTCTATTGAGCAGTAAGAAGTCTTCATATATTTTGGATACGAGTCCTTTGTTAGCTATATGAATTATGAATATTTCCTTATTCTGTGGTTTGCCTTTCCTTTCTCTTAATAGTGACTTTTGAAGAACAAATGTTTTTAATTTTGATAAGGTCCATTTATCATTTTTTTCTTTTATGGTTTTAATGTCCTACTTAAGAAATCTTTACCTACCCCAAGACTACGAAGATTTTCTCTGTGTGTTTCCTCCTAGAAGTTTGATAGTTTTAATACTTAACTGAGGTCTGTAATCCATTCTGAGTTCGTTTTTGTCTTTGGTGTGAAGTAGGGGTTGTTCTTCATTTTTTTGTTATGCAGATATCCAGTTGTTCCATCGTTATCTATCTAGGCATCTTTGTCAGAAACCATTTGAATGTGTCTATATGTCTGTCCTTTTGCCATTGCCATGCTGTCTTCATTGCTGTAGCTTTATAGTAAGTTTTGCAGTTAGTGTTAATCCTCCGACTTTGGTTTTCTTTTTTTTTTTAATTGCTTTGACTTGTTTAGGTCATTTGCATTTCCATTAAAATTTTAGAATCAGGTTGCCAATTTCTGTTAAAAAAGGAAAAAAAAAAGCTTGCTGGAATTTTTATTGAGATTACCCTAAATCTATAGATCACTTTCAAGAGAACTGACATCTTAACAATATTTAGCCTTCAAATCCAAGAACACAGTTTATCTCTCCATTTATTGATGTATAGTTTAATTTCTTCCAGTAATGTTTGTAGTTTTCAGTGACCAGGGCTATCATAAATTTTGTTAAATTTATCCCCATGCATTTGCATGTTTTTAGATGCTGCTATAAGTAGAATTGCATTTTCGATACTTCCCAATGATTTATTTCTAGTATATTGAGATACTGCTGATTTTTTCATATTGATTTTGTGTGCTGTAACCCGACATTCACCAAGTAGTTTTAGTAGCTTTGTGGCAGATAATTTAGGATTTTCTACATATATGATGGCAAATTGTAACTAAATTTTCTTACATGTTTCTCTTCCCCACTAGACTTGGAGATTTGAGGGCAGAGATTGTAGTTTTATTCACTTTTATGTCCCCAGTCTCTAAAAGAGTATAAAAGTCACATCCACACTTTTTTTGGCTTTTCCCCTTTCTGGCTGCTTCTTTTAGTCACATTTGCTACTTTCTCATTTCCCCAACTTCTAACTTTTACAATGTGTAGGACTTAGTCCCTGGTGCTCTTCTCTTTTCTGTTTATATCTATTCCCTTGGTAATCTCATCTAGGCTTCAGACTTTCAATACCATTTATAATATAAATATATTCCTCTAGCCTGGGCCTGCTTATTTGATATCTCCAATGTATGTCTAATAGGCATCTCAAACTTAACATAAAACAAAACAAAACAAAACTGAGCTTTGGATCTTTCTCCTAAAAAACTGTTCTTGTAGTTTAGTAAATGGTAACTACATATCCGCCCCCCCCACCCCCACCGCTTTTTCAGGCTAAAAGCCTTTGCTGTCACCCTTGACTGCTCTATTTCTGTCACATCCCATATCCATTCCATTAACAAATCCTCATGGCTCTACCGTCAAAATATGTTGAGAAAATCTGACAATTTCTTAGCCTTTTCGCTGATATCTATCTCTTGGATCAGACTGACATTATTTCTCCCCTGGGTTCTCTCACTTCCTAGCTGATCTTTCTGCTTGCCTCTTTAGTTTTTGCTCATCATAGTTGCCAAACTGGTCCTCTCAAGACTAAGATCACATCACTTCTCTGTTCAATGTCCTCCAGTGACTTCTCATATTACTTCTAATAAGTGAAAGTTCCTACAGTGGTTGCATAAGGCCCTGTATGGTACTGACTCATCCCTTACCACTCTCCCTCTTGATCACTTTGCTTTAGTCTCATTGTCTTCCTTTCTGTTCCTCAAAGCAGTCTGATTGAGGGCCTTTGCTGTTCCCTCTGACTACAATGATCTGTATCTGCTCTCTTGACTTGTTTTGTTTTTTATTCAATTGTTGGCTCCTCAAGGTCTTTTCTGGCCACTGTCTTTAAAATTGTAAACCCTCTTGACTACTCCCTATCCCCCTTCCTGGTTTTTATTGTCTTCCCCCCCCCCCCAGCACTTAGACCCATACTGTATATTTTTTAAACTTATTTATTCTTAATGTCTCTTCAATCCACTTGAATGAAGCACCATTAAGGTAAGTATTTTTGTTCATTTTTTTTTCACTGCTGTAACTTTGAGCCGAAAACATTACCTGGGACATAGTAGGTACTCAAAAAATCCTTGTTAAATAAATCCCTAGAACAATAGCACACAATGTAGTAATTCCAGAGAGTCTTGATATCTAACAGTGGGAAGTGATATGGAGTAACATATTGTCAGTCTAGGCTGATATACTAATATATATGTGATAAACAGCATAACTTATTATAACTGTGACAAGTGTGAAAGTGATTCCCAAACTTATAGGGCTATTCAGAGTATAGAGACAGACCTGTAGCTTTATCCTGACTGACTTTACAGCTACCTGTGTCTGATTAGTCTTTGGGTTGTCCTCAGTGCTTAGTTTCTACTCTCTTACACTCTAAGTCCTTTGATGCAAAAGGCAGTATCTTTATGCCAATGCCTTCCTTTCCCCCAAAGGTGAAAAGAGATGGAGGCATAAGACTGAGAGTGATCTATTTATATAGGTAGCTTTTGGCTTCTGTACTAAGTTTTATTTTTGTACATTCTCCATTAATACCACTAAAATTCTTTTACTGTGTTAAATGCAGACTTCCATTCATCAGCTAATGGACATTTTGAAATGTAGCTGCCTCTGTTTCTTGCAGTGCAGACCTAAGCTTTGGCATCTTCGCCAAATTTACGCTGCTGTGTTGATTGATGTAATTCTTTATATCATATTCATTGTTATTTAAAAATGAGTTGAAACTAAGATGAAAGTGCTGATACTACTGATAAAAAGTATAGGTTTCATAAACAATACAAGTTATATAGAGGTGGGAATCATCAGTATCCCGAATATACTAGGCTTTGTCTCAAATTGGATTCTTGTTGCTTTAAGACTGATATCTATGTATATAATATTTAAGAAAGCCACATATATAAAATGCTGGAAATCTAAGATTTGTCTTAATGCCAAGATATAATTTGTTTTTAGCTATTGTAGGATGGAACCCCTTTCATTATTTTTTCATTTTTAGACATTCGTTTGGTAAGGAATCTATTTTGTACAGAAGTAGGGAACCACCTGTATTCCTTCTGTAAAATTATTTGGTAATTTAATTGCGATTTATAATGTTATTCTATTTGCAAATTTGTTCTAAGTTCCAAACAACTAGACTTTTAGAATGCAACTTTGTATGCCATATTAAATGCCATCTTAAAAATGGGGAATAAAACTTGGGATCTCCTGGAGAGCCTCCACATGACATACTGTTTAAAACTTTGCTGATTTGATTAGTGAATCTATTTAATCTGATTAAAAGTACCTTCTTCATATTCAATAGCACTTTTTTT
>PVKH010004474.1:0-23321 GCA_004027955.1 Chaetophractus vellerosus | reverse complement strand
TGAGCCATTTCTGCTCCCAGCTCGTTGTGGTGTCTGCTTGTTGCAGCAGTTGTGGCATCTGCTGGTTGCGGCATCTGCTCATTGCGGCATCTGCTTGTCTTCTTTAGGAGGCCCTGGAAACCGAACCCGGGACTTCCCATGTGGGAGGTGGGCGCCCAATTGCTTGAGCTACATCAATTCCCTTACTCAATATATTTTAATTTGAGAGCTTATTATGTGGTAGGTGCTGTATGGTTTAAAAAGATGTCAAGTGTCCGGATGGATATATTGAAAGGAAAAAGAGGATCTGTAAAACAAATGGACATGTCACAACAGTGGATCTTAATAAGTGTGAAGAAATAGCAGCACACAGAGTAAATGAACAAACAGCGTGTTAGGGTCGGAAGGTTTTCAGTTACTTTTAGTATAAGTAATGTGTTGGTTTGTTTCATGGTATATTGAAGTTTATCAATGGCTTTAACTAGTGTCCTCCCACCCCCCATGATCTTTCTCTGTTTTATTAAAAGGAGGGATGTAGAGAAGGATGAGAAAGGTTAATTAAGAGCCAACCTAGGGAACATCCAGAAGGCAGAAAATGCCTAAACATTGCTTTATTCTTGTTTGGAAGAATTGTTCCATGGTATGCTGGGGACTAAGAACCGTGGGATCCACAGGCCATCTATAATAAAATCCTCTGTGAGATGTGATGGAGCGATCGCCAGTGGAAGATGGCTCGAATTAGTGTCATTCCTGGAGGTGATCTGCAGAAAGGTCTTGGCTAGTTACCGGGAGGCTTATGCTGGTCAATATCAGGAATGTCAAAAGCGTCATGGCGGTTTGTGGCAGAACACCTTCACTCACTCATAGGCGATTACAGAAAAAGTATACAAATAAGACAAAGCCAAATGAAGAGAGCAGAGGGCGTGGCCTGGGAGGGCCTCAAATGCCAGCTTCCGCGTCCTGTCCACACTTTACCCTCCCTGCACAGCGTTGTATATTTTCAGTCATGGGAGCTCTTAAACTACTTTTTATTCCTGAACTGCTGCTACTGAATTTTAGCCTTCTGGAAAGATGTTTGTTCAACGCTTATATCATAGATGAAATACTACCAGGATTAATTGTGAGGTTTCATAAAATATATGCGTTTTAAGTTTGGTGAGTAGAGAGCTATAACGGTTTTTACTACTGGTAGGTTTCCTTTCTTCCTCTCTTTTTCCCTTCCTTAAAGAAGAGGGAAGTGTGTGAGTGAATGAATATGAGAGTGGATATGAGAATGTTCTTATTTGAGATTTGAAATTCTGTTGCAGCAGATATATAATAAATAATATTGTTTATTGCAGTCTTTGTTGAGGAGGTGGGAGTGGGGAGAGCAGCGTAAAAACCTACTTTAATTTCTTTTCCTTTCGGTAATTATTAGATATAAAGTATCTACACGTGGCATGTAGTGGGTAATTGTTGTTTCTAAATAACTTGCTCTTCATATAACTCGGTTGATGCAGTATAGTAAAATAGTTTAAATAATGACTTGGAGCAATATGTTTGAAACCAGTATTTTTGTTTGATAGTTATATTACTAAATTGTTGTGACATGATAGCTCTACAAAAATAAACTGATCCCAATATCAAAATAGCAAACTGAATGTCAGATCTTAAAACTACAGATGTTCAATGTATTTGTGACTTGGTTGAGTTTGCTATTTTTATATCTTGTCTTAACAAAGCTCTGAAATATTGCAAGAACACAGATTGGTACAGAAAACAATAATGTACTCCTGTTGAAAATCTTTAATGTTGGAACATAGTCTGCAAACTTAAAAAAATCTAACACAAAGAGCCTTCTATATTTCTTGAAGGAATTTTTCTTTCCTTTTGGAGGGAAAGGGGAAAAGGTCTGTGGGATAAGTTTATTTAATATGACATCAGTTGAATAAAGCCAGCTGTGAGTAATTATCTCTGATATTTGATTTCCAGCTGTTTTGTTGGAGTATTATTGGCTCTCAAGGTATTTGGATATTAATTAAATGATGACTCATTATAAAGGGGTCCTGTTTAAACTAATGCTGCATCAAATAGAACATTTTAAATGGGCTACTTGGTACAAAGTTTTAGTAATTTCTGGTATAACAGTTATTTTAAATTCAGTACGTTTTTAACTTAGAGGAAAAATACAGTTCAGATATATTTCAGCAATGATTTTCTATCCATTATATCTATATGTGTATATAAATAGAATTAAATGCATCCTCTCTACTTCAGTATTTTTGAAGTCAGGTTATCATTAGTGAAGAATTTGTATCAGGTTGAATATAAAATATTTTTATTTTAGCATATTGAATAGTGAATATCAAAGTTGTGTGCAAATAATGGCTATTTTGGGAAATTGGAGAAAAATCACAAGGGATAAAAAGAGAAAAGGGAAATAAGAAATTAGAACGTAGGAACTATCTGAATGAGGAGGCGTGAATTAGAATTCCAAGGATGTAGGGAAAATAGCAGAGACCTAAATAATAGCTAAACAAAACACCAGAGGCTCTGATAGTGAGGCAGGAAGAGAGTGAAGATGGTGCGCTGGGTGAGAGGGGCAAATGTTTCTAGAGGAAAGGAGATGTATTTATTTTGTAGATAAGAAATGTTGATTGGACATGGATTCTCACTTTCTGCCTTGGGATCATAGCATGAGCACTTTGTTTAATTTCTCATGATCAGTTAAACAAGAGAAGTAGCATAGTTCTTTGCTAAAGATTTCTCTGTCACTCAAATTCCAGAATTCAACAATTTTAGACATTTTTCTAGGGATTATATAGAATAAAACAAGTACAGGTCCCTCTAGGACCATAGTCTTACCGCGTATAATCAGTATTGTCTTATTCCCATGGATATATTATATGTGCATTATATTTCATATATACATTAAAAGTGACCAAGAATAAATGACATTTAAGCTCCTTATGAATGATGCATTGATAAATGTTTAGGAGATTAGAAGAGGGGAGACAATGATAGTGGTCTGAAAAGGTTTCTCAGAGGATGTAACTTGAGATGCCCATCAGGATGGATTACGTGGTGAATGTGTGCAAGGCAGGAGGGCATGTGTAAGGTGTGCTGGGAGTCAGGAGGGCGCGTGCAAGATGTACTATGAGTCAGGAGGGCACGTGCAAGGTGTTGGAAGGCAGGAGGGCGTGTGCAAGGTGTGCTGGGAGGCAGAAAAGCCCCTGGAGGAGAAGGAGCCATTAAGAAGGTAGGGATAGTACCGCAGAGTCTGGTTGTGGAAAGCACTGAATGCCTTATTACACAGTTGAAATTTGGTGACCAATGTAACTATTTCAGCAAGAGAGGGAAACAGCCTAAAAAACCTGCTTTGAGTCTCTTATTTTGTATATGTTATGCAGGATGAAAGAGGAGAGGGACCTGCAGTTGTCCATGCCATTGAAAATAGAATGAAAAGTGTGACAAGATGGGATTAAACAAAACAAAACAAAACAATTTAAATGTGTGAAAAAGGAGAGAGGAGTTCAAGGTAACTCTTAGGATTTTGACTGGATTAGCTGGGGCATTTGTACCTTCACTAGAAGTAGAGGAATCTAAAAGTGTAGCTAGGTTTTTTTTTGTTGTTGTTGTTGTTTTGGTGGAAATTTAGCATGAATTTAAGTTACTGTTAGAAGTGATGCTCCAGCAGCAGCCAGTTGGTCATGGTGGTAGTTTACAAGAGAAGTCAAGGTCTAGGAGTCATTTTTATGGATAGGCTGAGAATAGATACGAATCCTAAAGTGAAAGGATATTTAGGAAGAAGGGTGGATGTTCAAAGACCAGACCAGGAGCTGTCCACCTTGGAGGTACCTGGGGCAGCCTGCAGAGCGTGTGGTGGTGCAGCCTAGTGCAGTCCAATGGGAGGGGATGGGTGGTCAGCACTGGCCACCTTCCCCACATTTCAGACTTTCCTTCCCTTCTTTAGTTTTTCTCCTTACTGCATTGTGCTAATCTAACATTGTTTATTTTTATTTTTATTTTGTAAAAAACATCCATTTCTCAATTCAGTGTACTGGATACATATAAAATTTTTTTTTTAATCATACAATATGTTATACAATATATTTGGTTCATAGTAATGCAGTCATATAGTATTTGTCCTTTTGTGTCTGACTTGCTTCGCTCAACATAATATCCTCCAGGTTCATCCTTGTTGTCATATGCTTTACGACTTCAACATTGTTATAATTTAATTTTGGTTGTGCCCTACTCGACCATAATATCTATGTGGAGAGGGATTTTGGTATTTTGTTTAGTGCTGTATGCTCCAGCATCTAGAATAATACTTAACACTATTTGGCACAGGGGAGGAAAGGAAATATCAGTTTGCTTTAAAGAGATCATTAGTGATCTTGGAGAAAGGAGTTTCAGTAAATATAGGGGCAAATATCAGATTCCAAAAGGTTGCATAATAACTGGATAGTTGGAAAAATGGAAAAAGGGATGCACACCTCATTCCAAAATCTTGGCAGAGAAATAGAACTGTAGCTACAGGAGTTAGGATGGGTCAAGTGAAGGTTTTCCAAGTGGGAAATGCATTTAAGGACATAATATAAATTTAGAAGTTTAGGTGTGTTATTATTTCATCTGCCATTCTGTAACCTTCAATAACTTAAATTTTTTCAGAAAAGACACACTCACAAAAAAATTTATATAAAAATATTCATTTTGTTTCTTTTCTGTTCTTTTTTAATTTTTAAGAATTTTATTTTTGCTCAGAGAACTAATATTAAAGGCAGGATCAACAATAAATTTTGGAGAGTTTTGAGGAGTTTACTAGTCCGTTGGACTTTTGTTCTGCATTCCAGATCTTTGCACTGAATCTTCTATTCAAAAGGTAATTGTTCTCCTTGGATAGTATCTGTCTGGTGGAATATTCACTAGCACGATGAAGCAAGAGTTTATAATAGTTACATGTGGATCATTTATACAATATGTATTTCCTATCATAAAAAACAATGCCTTGATTCCTGAAGAATAAGAAATAGAGCAGTTAGTGCTTATCTGCTTTCTGTTTTCGGTTTAATGGTATATTAAATGACACATAGGCACAAGTAGTCTAATGTAGTGGATTTAGTTCCACAATGATCTCTTCTTTGAATATGTTTTTTAAAAAATTTTCTACTAAAAATGGGGATCAGCCATAATGACATGGAATTTAAAATCAGGTAGGGCTTATATATCTAAATAAGTATTATCCTAAAATTTTGTCACGTTGCCAGGCAATACAGTTTTTTAAAATCCCTGGTGCCATTGCTCAAAATATTTTTAGAATGTATATTAGCATCACTATCAGAGTTGCTTAGTGAATCTCATGATGACTTTACCCCTTTACTTCATATAATTCGATGTTGCTTTTGAGCTTAAATAATCAACTTGTTCACAAGGCTTAGTTCTGGATGATTGTTGGATGTTTTAAAAATCCAGATCTCTCCTGAAAGGGTGAAGAATTACTGTTAATGAGCCGGTGAATTCAACAGCTGGAACATTACTGTGAATAATGGTGAATGATCATGGAAGAGGAGAGGAAACAATTCCAACCTCTGCCTTCCCTTTTCCTATTTTTCTCCCTGCTCTGTTGCATAGCTGACCGTTAACTTTGGAGGTAGATATGCAGGGCAGTGGAGGGCCTGGGCCTCACACATCTTCAGCACAGTTGGTGGTTCTGCTAAGTTAAGATTTTGTGCCCAGAGTCGTGCAAATTTATTAGTACCTTTTTTGCCAGAAGATATCACTATATGTTTTTATTGAGCCTTAGTGAGTTTTAAATAACTTAATAAAAATGTATTTTGGAAATGATACTATTTCTTTAATGGTAAGAGGACCTGATGCTTCCTGTGTAGATGCTCAATAACATTTTATGCATAGTAGATGCTAGTATTAGTCAGGGTTTTCTAGAGAAACAGAATCAACAGGAGATATCTGTAAATAGTATGAGATTTTATAAAATTCTCTCATATGACCGTGGGGATGCACAAGTCCAGATTCCGCAGACAGATTGCAAACCAGGGCTCCTTTTTGAGTTCCTGGGAGACATTGGCTGTCAAAAGAGAAGCTGGGAAATTCTCTTTGAATGCTGAAATCACTTCCCCTTTTAAGGCATTCAACTAATTGGATAAAACGACACTCATTGCTGATGCCAATCTCCCTGGTTGATTGTAGATGTGATCAGCCATCTATGCTGTAAACTCTGATGACTAAAGTCCATAAACGTCCTTTTATTACAATTAGCCCAGTGCTTGCTTGACCAAACAACTGAGCACAATTACCTGGGCAAGTTGACGCATTAACCTAACCATCACAATGCTCAATAACAACTTATCACATGAAAGAATGAGGTTATATATATATTTATGATTTCTCATACAATTAATTTGCTTGATAATGTAGCTTGAGAATCAAGGACCTACGGGAGAAGAATATATGTGATATGATTTGGAAGTTTTGGTATCAGGTGGCAGGCAGTGGTGGAGTGGCAGAAAGCAAGTTAGAAAACTTGATTTCTGACACCCATGATTCATAATTTAATTTCTGTCTTGCATTGTAACCATTTGGGGTGATGTTTTTCTCTTAGACTCTGAGCCTCTTTGAGGGCCAGGATTGTGTTGTACCAATCTCTGTATCTCCAAGACAACATCCTAGCAGAGAGTTTTGTGTGGAGCAAGTATCCAATAAATTGATTTTACTAGTGAACTGTGGATGAAGGGAAGAGATAATAGCTGGATAGATTTTGGATACCCTTTCCCCCAATCTCTATTGAAACTTAGGACTAAATAGAAGTTATTTGTAATAGGAGAAATCTAAACTTTTAAATTTAAGTTTTTTTTTGATTACTTTTCACATCTAGCCATTCTCTAGTTCTGAAGCTGTCTGCTATTAGAGTATTGCAGCATTGTGTTTTACTTTAAAACCAAAAGTTATCTAAGTAAGAACAAAAAAGAAAAACTAAATTGCTACTCCACATATGTTGCAGGAGGTCTCTGCGAGTTAACACATTTTGGCAGTTGTCATATAATTACTGATATTTCCTTCTGTACCCATGGGGCCCTTCTCCTTTATAGTTCTATAATTGCCATTAAAATGGAGTAATAATATTAATAATACTAGTAGTCGGTGCTCAGAGTACCTACTATGTGCCAAGACACTGTTCTAAGCACCATGGAAATCCTAAGTTAGATACTGTTATGCCCATTTTACAGGCTAAGAAACTGAGCCACAGAGAGATTAAGTAACTTGTTCAAAGATGCTGAACTAGTAAATGGTAGAGTCAGGTTTTGAGGTTGGGCATGTGGTTCAGGTGATTCATACTTTTAACCCAGGGGCATGGAAGCAGAGAATACATTGGGGTGTTGCCTGGCAGGGCTCACTCTTAACTATTCTGCCCCAAACATTGTCCATTTGCTGAAAAATTTCCACTTTGCTCCAAGGCCCAGAATTCTACCAGAACTTGAAAATATTAGAGATTTCTTTAATGCGAAAGAAATGTACCGTACAAAGTTATTGAAAAAAATCTCTTTTTTTGGTGGGGGAGGGGACTGTTACAACATCTAGAATGCTTTTCTCTGGAAAGTTTTGATGTAGAGTATAAAAGCTAGAAGTAAGTGGTGAATCATTTTAGAATTTGGCAGTCACCCCCACCCTTGCATTGGTGGGCTTCAGAGATACCAGTACGCAGTGGTCCTGAGTTTTGAACTTCATTGAGCAAGACTGTTGTCTTCCCTGACCACTGTTCAAAGATTAGGGCACCAAGAAAAGGTAGGTAGTTTTTCTTTTCTTTTTTTAAATTCTTCTATTAAGGATGTTAGACAAAAACAATAAACTGCTGTCATCTAGTTATCAATATAATTTCATATGAGATTATAACAGCAAAAGGGGGAAAAAAAAGGAAATTTATGAGGCCAAAGTAGTGGAGAGTTCTTTAAATTGAATATATCTAGCTTATTAGCTTATTAAGAATCTCCCCACCTTGTTCTTGGCTTCTCATTTTGCCACACACTAGTGACAGTTTTTCTGCGTATTTGCGTTTGGAACCCCTGCACTAGTCTTCTTTGAAATTTGACCTCTACCAGGAAAAGATTGCATGATTTCCTTTTCCTTCTTCTTGTATGGATCCTCTAGTTCTAGGACACAATGCAAACTCAACTTTCCTTTGTAACACTGGCTCTGGAGAAACATGCATTTGAAGTTAGGAACAAATGTAAGGAATGTGGAGTTGAGAACTTTCTTCCTACCTTTCCTTCTCATCTCCTCTCTGATTGTGTTGGCTTCTCTGCAGTAATTGACTTCACAGGATGGTCATTCTTGCCACCCCAGGGGTTCTTTGCTTCCTTCTGATTTCTAGAGAACACCAGGGCTTCACATGGAGGGGTGGGATGTCAGAGTTTTGGTGTTTGAAAGGGCAAATGTCTGTTTGTTTATGAGTGTGGATGTAGTTATAGTATAAATCAAATGTATACATGTACACATTTAAGCGTCGTGCATGCAAGGCATGTTCTCTGCAAGTGAGGGAGGTAAAACGATTATCAGCAGAGTAAATAAATATAGTAGATTTTAGCTTCAAAGGAGAGTTGGAAGTATGATTTGAAAGGGGGAATACTTCAGAAACTATTAGTAACCTGCTATCCTTTCTAGTAGAGCTGTTGTTTAGAAAGGTAAATATATATATTTAAGTTGCTGATTCTTTTCCAGAATTCAATAATACATTTCTTTTTCTCTGTCCTTCTCACCTCCCCCCAGATATTTATCTGGTGGGCTGATTGGCTAAACTGCTCTCTTTTGTACCCCCTCACCTTTTATGGACAGGTCTGAAATAGACCAATTCCGAATAGTACCTAAATTTTCTTTCGTGTTTTAGCTTATTTCTTACAAAGGTAGAAGGCTTTAATTACATATGTGGAAATATTCTCATTTGCTTCTCTTGTCTTCTGGAGAAATAAAAAATTTTGAGAATAAGTAATACTCTTGCTGGTTGACTCCCCAGTAAAACATTCAGGATTGGGAAAACAGATGTCAAATTATTTTTGTCTTTTGTCCTAGAAACATGGCAGCAATGAAGTTTTCTATATTTAAAGCCTGCTTCAGTTCAGAGAGTGCTTCCTTTTTGTTATGATGGAGTAAAGAGCCTGTGTCCTCAGTGACCTGTTCTGCTTTGCTTTTGTTGGGACTGTCTAAACTCTATCATCACAGGAATATTGAGATTTGCCCAAAATTGGTGCCATTAATTGAGCCTCTGGAATTATGTGTTAGAAACTTGGGGCTTCCTTGGGTGATTTGTAGAGGCCATATGGGCCCCTAGGAGTTCAGGAGAGTGAAGTATAGCAGCCCATCTCCACCCACACCCACACATTTTCACTAGTGTGTGGCAAAATGAGAGAACAAAGACAGTGTGGGGAGACTCTTGATAAGTTAAACCATTGACTAGATTTCCACAAGGTTTAACCAGAGCCAGGCTGTCTTTGGGAATTGAATTGAACACCAAGCTTGAAGCTTTTTGTTAAACTGTGTTGTTATAGGAGAATTGGGAGAAGGGAGTATGTTTGGCTGATTTTTTTTTTTAATTGCAATTAAAGATAGTCCAAGAATCATTTTATTAGAGTGTTTTGTGTCTGAGTGTGCACGTACAGCAGATTAAACCTTTTTTGGTTGTTGAACTTAAATGCTTAACTAAATGTTAACTTAAAATGCAGGCCTTCTAACTCATCATTAGTGTTCATGTAAACTGTTAGTTTACAAGGAAATTCACTCTATCCTACAAGTGCAGGGTGAGTTGGGCAAAGAGGTATGTTTTATAAGATTGATACTGTAGCACAGTGACCAATATAAGAGAATTCCTTTTATCCTTTAAATGTACAGAATTACCATTTACAATTTCTCATCTTTTTCACTTCTAGTGGGTAAGATACAAGTCACCTTAGAGTAAATCTTCCTTATGAAAAATCTATTTCGATGTCAGGCAAACAAGCATATGTTCTGGAAGTAAAGTATAATAGGACTTGGTTTTTGGAGGGTGGGTGTTGTGCTCCCTCTGAAAAAGCAGGATGGACCTCCCACCCACAATTTGGGTCAGATAACAAACTTACAAGTGGTATATAAACTGGATAAAGATGTACATCACTAAATGTGCTAAAAGCCAAGTATCTTTATCCTCAATTCAAGGCTCAAACCTCAGCTTTCAGCAGTTAAACGTACATTTACCAGTAAAGGAAAGAACAAAATTAAAGATAAAATTAGTATAACATTTTCAAATATGTCTAAAAATCAAAATACAAGTAAGGATCATGTATGTTTAGCATTTTGTAAACAGAAATCCTCTTATACTATTAAGTCTGCTGTTTAAGTAATGTAAGTTTCTAGAAATTTACAATATGTAAAAACAGAGGCCCCTCTAGTATGGTAGAGCACAAGGCAATGAAGTTTATACCTTAGGACAAAGTTTCTGCTCACAACAATTTCAAAACATGATACCTAAATATACTTTACCTGTATGTAAGATCACACATGCAGGGATCTAAAACAATCTTGGAGGTTCTGCGGGGATGGAGAAGGGAAAATAGGTGCAATATGGGGACATTTTCGGGACATTGGAATTGTCCTGCATGACGTTGCAATGATGGATACAGGCCATTATATATTTTGTGATAACTTAAAAATTGTGTGGGGCAGAGTGTAAACTATAATGTAAATATAATATAATCCACGGCTAGCCTCAGTGCTTCAATATGTTCATCAATTGTAACAAATGTACTAATGAAGGATGTTGTTAATGTGGGAAAGTGTATGGGAGGAGGGAGTGGGGCATATGGGAATCCCCTATATTTTTTATGTAACATTTATATAATCTAAAGTTTCTTTTTTAAAAAATAAAAATATAAAGGTCTTAGAACAAAAAAAAATGTAGGCATTCACTGCCTTGTAGCTCAATATTGGAGGGCAAGAAAACAGTTAAGGATTAAATTTTCTGCAAATGCTGTTCTAGTGTAAACATGTGAAGTTAAACTTTGGCTACAGATTTTGCAGTCTGAGAGGTTAAAATGAGATAGTTGCTTTAAAATGAGGATATCTTTTAAGTTTACTATTCACCTTGCCTACAAGATTTGAATTCTGGGAAGCTGTAGGCCTGGTGGCTAAGGCATTGTTCTGAAAGGGAAATACTTATACTTACTCTTGAAAACAGGAATTGTAGACTGATTTAGACACTAGATATTTTTCTTTTTTGTGCACAGGGTGCATTTTTGGTTAGAACTAGGTAGTTGATTTTTCTAATGAGAAATTTTAACCTTCACAAAAGAACTTATTTGCTTAGATGATTATTTTCCCCAAGGACATGACAATGATCATAGTAAGTGCGAAATGTAGTACTGTAGGTTTTAAACATAACGCTGTCGTTTAGCAATCATAATAATTTCCTTGTAACTTAGATTGTTGCAGTATCCTTTAACTCTTACATTTCCTTTGATAAGAATGAAATTCTTTGAGAATGAGGATTATATGTGACACTTCATGTATCCTTTAGTATTTGTGAAAGTACTTTCTACCTTCAACTCATCTCTTCTGAAACATAACTGTTTTTGTGGCTCCTAACTGGTCTCTGCTGGCACAGACTCCAGCTAGAGGAAGAACGGAACCAGGGAGTGTTTAAATTCAGACCTACATTTTGCAGTTTTTTGTTTTTGTTTTTGTTTTAGGAGGTACTGGGGATTGAACCTAGGACCTTGTACATGGGAAGCCAGTGCTCAACCATTGAGCTACAACCACTCCCCTATTTTGCAGTTTTTAAGGTTAATTAAAAAGGTAATTCCTTCATAATTATTTTTCTCTGGAGTTTAAAAATTGTTCATAAACTCACATTTTCTTTTTAAGAGGTAAAGTATGCCCTTTTCAGTGGAAAACACTGAAGTAAGTTTTAGACGAGCAGAGAAATAGCTTGAATCTCTACCTTTTACTTCTGAAATTCTTTATACATGTCTCATAAAGATAAAAAGTTTAAGAACTTGAGGCTGAAGAAATATGTCTGGTCCCTATCATAGTTGTATAATTATGTATCTAAAATGTAATAATATATGATATGATATGATATAATAACCAAGTTTTCCTGGGCTTTGATATATGAGCTTGAATGAAATCACAATCCTGGGCAATTATTTTCCTTTTGGGTGTAATTAGTAACATAAGAATAGTATTTTATATTAATTTGATTTAAAGTTGAAATAGCCAATTAAGAACATATTTTAGAGTTTTATTTCTGAAAACCATATATACCCCACCATGAATTTTTTTTCTTAATTTTTAAGAAGTACGCAATGATGTAACTCTCTGGCATGTGAGTGACTGGATGGCACCAAAACATTCTAGGAGTCTAGTGATCTCATATTTAACTTGCTCTGGTACTTTGCAAAGAGGTGGGATGGGAGACTGGCTTCAAATAAAAATTTTTACTGTGTAGGATGATAGAAATTAAATAGTTCGAATAGGTACACTGAAGGGCTTGTTCCATTCTCCACAGCCCCTTTTCTTTAGGAATGCTTTTAAGACCCAAATCCCCAGGTATGTGTAATGGAAGTGGGACTTGTAACTTCTATTACTCCAGCAATGGAAAAAGACTTGGTTCTGTATGCCACCTTGTGGCCATTGACAGAATTGTCTCAGCCTATACAAGCACAAGTTCCCTGGCTCTGAACACCAAGATTGAAAACACATTTCCTCCCTTACCTTCTTTGACTGTTATTTTCAGGGAGTATTTACTATAAGGTCATGCACAGCATTGCCTCACAGCTTCCTCTGCAAAGATGATGTCTTTCTCTTTCTTTGCACCCAAGGCACCCACAGTCCATTACTAGATACAGATGTAAGAGAAGACAGAGTGTCTTTGTTCAAGGTGCTTATTCTATAATTGAAGAGGTAAAATATGAACCCCTAACAGTAAAGTGACTACACAGCACCTGTGAAGAGTCAAATATGAGAGGTTAGAGGCAGTAAGAATTTTAGTGGGTCAGAAAGGATGCAGTCACTGCCACTGGTCAGTGGAGTAGGGGAAGGATGAGAAGGAGGGAGGCGTGTTTTTGAGGTATTTGAGGTACTTTATGTTCAGCTGGACCCATCAAAGACGGATAATCATCCTGTGGGAAGATTATTGGTGTTTGGGCTTTATTCTGAAGTCAGCATGGGGAAACTTGGAAGCATGTGCTTTGAATGTGATGTGCTTGGAACAGTGCTAAGGAATATATGTTGGGAGGTAATGGGCATCATCTCCTCTCCCCTCTCCTCCTCCCCCAAGCAGCAAAGAGGGGATGAGGTATGTTTGAGAAGTTTAGATTAAAGTTACCAGCTCCCTTTACTGTGTGGCCTTTAATGTGACTTGTGTACCTATCCAAAATAGATGTTACATATACAGTATAGTTCAGACAAGGTTCTGTGGGACACAGTTTGGAAATAACTGGCAAAACACCGTGTTTCAGTAGGATTAAACTGATAATATGCTATTGATCTGATATTATACTGAATTGCTTGGTAATAGGTTCTCCAAATGTTACTTTTCCATTGTGTATTAGTTGTATGGCTACATTTTAGAAGAAAATGCAACACTTTAATTTGTTTTGTAATATTATCCACCCATTTAAAAATACCCAAGAATGATGGTGACATAAATTAGCCCTTAAAAGACCATTTCAGTAACTCCAATATGACTTGGAATTTGTGGGAACCTCTTATAATTTGAAACCTTTAAAAGATTGAGATATAAATATTTTAAGGAAGTTTTAAAAGTAGAAATTGAATGGGTTCAATCTAAGTTAATGGAATATATACAGTGAATTTTAAAAAGACTTCATTTTGTGTTATGAAACAGTTTTGAATTGTGAAAGATAAACTTATATTAGAGAGGAAAATACAGTTGGTTTTTGAGCTCTGACAGTTTTAAATATGTCGTTAGCCAGTCTCTCTTGGAGGAAAAAATTAAGTAGCTGTTTTGAAATTGAATTTCCCCCCAATTTCCCCTTCCTCGTTTTTTTTTCCCCTCCAGTTTTTTTGTTATTAAAGAAGCTTTAGGATTACATAAATGTTTCATTGAAAATATGGGGGATTCCCATATACCCCATCTGCTTCCCCTCCCTCACTTTCCCCCATTAACAACATCTTTCATTAGTGTGGTACATTTGTTACAACTGAGGAACACATATTGAAGCATTACTACTAACCATGGTCTGTAGTTTTATGACTTAAACTTTGCACCACACAATTTTAAAGGTTTTCACAAAATGTATAATGACTTGTATCCATCATTGCAATATCATGCGGAACAATTCCAGTGTCCCAAAATGTCCCATGTTACACCTATTCTTCACTCTCCCTCCCCTCAGAATCTCTGGTGACCACTGTCTTTATATCAGTGTTATAAGTTCTTCCATTACTAAAATAATAATAAATCTACTTTGGTCCATTCCCCCCCTTATGTTTGTTCATTCCCCAATCTTGAGGATTTTGGGATGGTGATGCCCACTCTGCTTCTAATTGAGAGGGGCTTAGATCCCATGGGGCAGATGGGTGGAACTGTCTCACTTGTAGTTGTTTTTTGGGGATGGGCATTGTCCACCATGATCCTTTTATTAGTTGTTCTGAGTGAGTCCGATCAACTGGAGAGTAGGTGGGCAGAAATGGAGATTGGGGAATAGTTTTCTTCCCTCAGTTCTCTAAAGAACATATTAAAAAATACTCTAAGTCATTAGTGAGGTCCTGATTTTGGCAAGCAAAAGATATTTAAAGTTTTGAATGAATTGAAAGTTAGCTGTGGGGCCTATTACATTGTGAGTGAGTCTTTCAGGAGAAATTAAAGAGCCCAAGGTTCAGAGGGTGCTTTCCCTCTGACTTCCTTCCCAATAGGCATGTATTGTGTTTATAGGCTAAGAGGGCTGACTTTGGTTAGGTGGTGAATTATCAGTCTCCTAAAATACTTAGAGGATGCTTTTAGGTTTTGATATAAGTTTACATTTGGGGTAAAAAACCGAGTCTTTGCATGGAGCACTGCATTCTGATTGGCCTTTTAATATCTTTTTCTATTGGGCAACAGTGGTTTGTAACTTTAATCTGCTTTCAAATAGCATCTATTTTTGAAAAAAGGATGTCCTTCCTAGGGTAGAAGGAAAAGCTTATTGTTCTGTAAAATACTGCTTCCTGGTTAGCACAACTTCCTGTTTGTATACAATGACTAGAGAATTTTAGAGGAAAACTAGCTTACATTTTTTAAAAAGGGTTCTTTAAGATGACAGTAGTCATGTGATTTTTATTTGTTTTGGGATGTGCAGGAGGGGAGGTTAGAAATTTCTTAGCTTGCATATCATAGTTGATTGACAGGTCTGAAAATTGGATCACTTTTGGATAGATAGAACGCTGTAGCATTTTTCTATAGTCAGGTTCTTTGAAACATAATTTCACAGTATTTGTGCAGAGAAAGAAAAAGAATCCAAGAATAATAACTCCCAGAAGTGCATGCTTTTCCTTATGCATCTTAAGAGAAAACTCTTGCTCTATTGTGCAGCATATCTGTTTTTCACTGATGATTGCAAATTTCAGGTTGGTTTGAAGAGCAGGGCATCCTTAGCACTTCAGCCTTACTTGTCTTATGCTTCTCAGCTGAGTAAAGGCAATTCCATACTAATTCAGAGACCATTTTAGGAAGGACCAACCATTAAGGGGAAATATATCTTGAAACTTCTGCATGAGAAGGGAAGGAAGAGAAATGGTAAAAAGGCAAGGGCCTCTATAGGCAAGAAAGGCGTGGAGGGCAATTTCTGGGTAGAGCTGGATTATTCTGTAGTGGCCTTTGTCTCCAAATCTCCTCCCTTACACAGCTGAAGTATTTCATTTCTTTTAGTTGTGCTGCATTTCGGTTGGTTGTGCTGCCTGAATCTCGTATTACTTAGAGATTTGTTTGAGATAGGGAAATGCAAATGTCCATGGACAGTTCCCCTGAAAGTTTCAAGGGCCACCACTGATCACTCGTATATGCAGATTGCCTTCCTTTAATTTGTAGACCTGAGCAGAGTCCCTTGTTATGGGGCTTGGAGAAAAGTGAGGTCACTGGACACCTGGGGAGAAAGGGGTAGAAAAAGAGTTGAGAGGACGATTCAAAAGGCAAAATATGTCTATTTCAAAACATTGCCTTATTGTACCTTGCCCCTAGGAGAGAAGAAAATTTGTCTCCCTTATTGCCTTTCAGCATTATTTGTTGTTCTTATAATTCCTAACCATTGGAAGCCTAAAATTTGGCTCCTGGGTTGTTTTTTGAGGATAAGCTTCTCTACAGTTTCCTCCTTCCTTTAGTTTGCATTATTTTTGCTCATCTCTAGTCAACTATCTTTCATTCCTCGGAGAGAGAACAGAGATTTTCCAATGCCTTCTCCATAGCCTCTCTGCTTCTTTCTCCTTACCCAGTCTCTGATGGCTATGTTCACAGTACACTTTGAAACGTTGCATTTACTTGCTGCTTGTATGCCACCTAGAGGTCAGTTTTTTTCCACCACTCATTTTGCCAGCTACAATCCTAAAACCTCAAGTTTAGATAAAATGTATAGATAAGTTATCTAGTTCAAGCTACATCATAATGCCTTGCATGTAATGGCTTCATTATTATTATAATATTGATGTTTGGTTCTGTAGTTTATAAGTCCCTTACGGCATAGACCATCTAAAGCAAGTTTCTTTTGAGATGACTTACTCTCAGAGTAATAGAAGAAACCTGGGACATAATTGTTGAATTCATTTAAGACTATTCAATTATAGCCTGATTATATATAAAAAATATTTACGTGGATATCTTTGTTCTCAGGAAATGTGTATGGAAGTATTAAGTGTTCAAGAAGCGTAATGTATAAAGCATACTCTCAAATATTTAGTAAATAGATAAAGATAACTAGTTAGATGGAAGGATGGATAGATAGAATGATGTGGCAGATGTGGCAAAATGTTAAAAGTTGGTGGATCTGTTGGAGCTCTCAGTATGAGTTTTAAAAATTATTTTTGCAATTGTCTTGTTAGCTTAAAACCATTTCAAAATTCAAAGGTTAAAATAAACAATATTCACACGAACAGCTACGTATTACGTACCCTGCCTGTGTATTGCTTGAGTGACATGTTTAAATGCACTCTGCAAAAAAATATCATGATTATATGAGGCACAGTAACTACTTCCCAGCCCATTCACATCTATCAGTGAATTGTATGTGGGAAAATGGCATTGTTTTCTATACTTTTATTAACTAATAAACAATCTTATTTAATCTGCCAAGTTATAATTATGCATATTGTGTTAAGATAAAGAAATAATGATGGTAGTTGTTATTTATAGATATTTAGGTTATGCTTTCATACTCAAAATAAGTCCACATGTACTCACTTTACTGACACATGCAATGTGAATGACATAGTTTATTCAGAAATGTGACCCCTGTACAGCTGTGAAACTCTAAAGTGTTAAAATGCATCAGATTGAAAATGCCATTTGATCAAGGAGAAAGCCTTTTCACTTTGGATTTGCTTAATTTGATTGAAGGAGAAGAGAATTTGGTATTTGCAGGCCTGCTCTTCCCTTTGAAAGTTTTAAGGCTGTTTTTTCTTCTATTCTGTCTCTAAGCTTCCAAATTCTTGCTTCTATCATAATTTTGTTAGACTCCCCCTTCTTTTAGTTTCTCTCAATCCTGTTTTTTTCCTGGTATTTTCCCCAAATATAGTTTTTTTTTTGGTCAGTGATGAATGCACATCTTTGTGATTATTCCAAATACCACAATTTGGATGAATTATATGCTTTATTAATATGTACCTATAAAATTAATTTGTTTTTTTAAAAAACCTAGTACAAAGCTACAGTAATCAAGACAGTGTGGTACTGGCATAAGGATAAGTTACAAATAGATTAATAGAAAATATTGAGTCCAGAAATAAACTCTTACATATATGATCAATTGATTTTTGGCAAGGCTATCAAGACTGTCTGATAGGGAAAGAATAGTCTTTTCAACAAATGGTGCTGGGACAACTGGATATCCAAATGCAAAAGGTTGGATGCCTACCTCACATGATATACAAAAAGTAATTTCAAATAGATCATAGATCTACATGTAAGAGCTAGAACTATAAAACTCTTGAAAGAAAATATAAGGTGTAAATTTTCATGACTTTATTAGGCAATGGTTTCTTAGATAAGACCCTAAGAGTACATGCAACAAAGGAAGAAAATAGATAAATTGGACTTCATCAAAATTAAATACTTTTCACTTCAAAGGACACCTTTAAGTAAATGAAAAAAAAAAAAAACAGCCTACAGAATGGGAGAAAATATTTGCAAATTATGTATTTGATAAGGGACTTCTATCCAGAGAATATAAAAATCTCTTAAAATTCACAAATAAGACAATCCAATCAGGAAAATGAGCAAAGATTTAGAATAGTTATTTCTCCAAACAAGTTATACAAATTGCCAATAAGCAAATGATCTGATGCTCAGCATCATCAATCATTACGGAGGTGCAAATCACAACCATGAGTGCTTGCTTCAGCAGTATATACTAATATTTGAAAAATGCAGAGAAGATTAGCCATAGCCTCTGCACCAGGATGACATGCAGATTCTTAAGGCATTCCATAGTTTTCAAAATCCATGCACAATACAAACAGTGAACCCTAAGTTAAACCATGGACTGTAGTTAATAGTACAATTACAAAAATGTGATTTCATTAAGTGTAACAAATATAGCACTCCAATGCAAGGTGTTAATAATGGGGTGGTATATGGGAACCCTGTATTTTATGCATGTTTTTTTTTTTTCCTGAAAACCTACAACTTCTCTAATAAAAAAGCCATACCTGTTAGGATGGCTAAATAAAAAAGACAAACAATAACAAGTGTTGGCAAGGATAAGGAGAAATTAGAATCTTCATATGTTGCTATTTGGGTTGTAAATGGTACAACCACTTAGGAAAACTGTTTGGCAATTCCCCAGAAAGTTAAATATTGAGTTGCCATAATATAACCAGCAATTCCACTCCTAGATATATACCTGTGAGAAATGACAACAGGCATTCAAACAAAAATGAGAATTAATAGCAGCATTTTTCATAATAGCCCCAACCTTTAAACTACCTAAATATCTATCAAATGCGGAATGAATAACCAGAATGTGGTATATCTATAAAATGGAATATTATTTGGCACGGATACATGCTATGACATGAATGAACCTTGAAAACATTATGTTAAATGAAAGAAGCCAGTCATAAAAGGCCTTCTGTTGTGTGATTCCATTTACATGAAATGTCTGAATAGGCAGATCCATAGAAACAGAAGTAGTTTAGTAGTTGGCCAGGAGCTGGAGGGAAGGGGGAATGGAGAAAGACTGCTAATGGGTATGGGACTGTTTTTTAGGATGATGAAAATGTTCTGGAATTAGAAAGTGGTGATAATTGCACAAAATGAACCACTGAATCGTTCACTTTAAAGAGTAAAGTTTGTGGTATGGGATTTATATTCCAATAAAGCTATTATTTAAAAAAGCATTATTTTACACATTTATTAAAATACCTTTGCTTTGGATTTTTGATTAAGATTTAGTTGAGGAATAAATATTCATTTATATTATTGATACCACAAACTATGAGTAATCCTTGGTATGCATTGGCATCTTAAAATACTAAGTTCTTATTGGCTTGCCATCTAGGAATATAAATAGGATTCTGAATTTTTACCTGTTGAACTCTCATGGATAACTTTGAATCTTTTTTTCGTCTTTAAAGAAAATATTTAAATGGTATATTTCTATATATAAGAAATGTCATTTGGTAAGAAATAGAAAAAATTAAATTCATACTCATTTTTAAGTATAGTCATATATACATGCATTTTATATTGTGACTTTTAAGAAATAAAATCTTACTCAATTATATTATAAAATATTTTAAAAATTAAAACCTTACATTTGATATTTTGATATAAAAGGCAGAAAAATAGGTGATAAGAACAGCCTGTGAGGAATTGTTTTTTATAAGTTTGAGGGAATTTATTTTGTATTTTAATAGCGTTTGTACATATCTCAAAGGCAGTTGTGATGGGTGGCATTTGTGTAGTTCAGCTTTTCTGTTAATAATGTTATTTTTAATGTCTAAGAAGACATGTACTAACAAAATATTTTTTATTGCTTAATTTGCCGTCTAAATGTAGTGCCTTAATTTAGAAGCCTCTTTTCCTATGAAGTCTTATAATTTATTTTTCTTTCAAACAGGACCTGGAAATAGTGTATTCCTATTTACATGGTATGGAAGCCTTATCAAACTTGAGGGAACATCAACTAAGGTATGTTGTTTTAAGATTACTTTAATAAAAACAGGATGGTAGAATTTTATATGATCATGACTATAGATAAAAAGTAGGCTTTAAGATAAAACTTACTTATGAAAACTCTGCCTCATATGGTGTCTACAGTTAGCCTTTTAAGTTCTACAATATTACATTCAGTTTTTTCTACATATTAAATTTTTGACATTTCTGCCACAGTAATTCACATGCACATGCAGACCCACACTCACAGTCCTACATATCCAAAGTCGTAAATACCACCTGGCAAATATACCAACAGGGGCATTATTTGTTGTCCTGGCAAATAACAACCCTGCTACTTAGCACTCAGATGCATTAGAAACCGGAATATTTGCCACTTACATAAAAATCTTACCACTGCCATGACTGTACTTTCATAATATTTATGTTTATTTGGATTTCACATTAAAAAGTACTAAAGCAGCTTTATTTAATGCAGTAATTTTCTTTTTCTTTTTTAACTTTGACTGGAAGTGAAAATAAATGAATTACATTTAAACAAAAACTAGGACAGTGGGTTTTGTTTAAGACTTTTGCTTCCCCCAACTCTAGCTAGTTTGTGATGCCAGCATTTTTTAATTATGAAAGGAATACCTTTCCTGTATATTTTCCTTTTACTCTTTAAACACTAATTAATTTCTGAGCATGTCAATTTCATATTTAGTTGTTAATTGAAAAAGTGTCAAGAGGATTGAGTACTTCTAAAATTAATTTTTAATGAAAATCATTTAAATTAAAGTAGAATGCAGATTAAATGTTTAAAAATTCAGTTAAGTTTTATTAGAAAGGGTAAAGCCATTGGGATATAAGATGGCTCAAATTAATGCAAGAATAATATTTGAAATATATAACTTTCATTTTATGTGTATTAGAAATAACCACTTTTTTGATGACAGTTTGCCTAAAGAGAAATTGTAGCACTGATTGTCTCCTTTAATTGAATGCAATAAATCCTCAAATAAAAAATGCAATTAATCAATACACATCATATTCCCATAGTGCATCTAAAACCACACTTATGTGTAATAGACAATGATTATATAATGTATGTCTGTAGTATATATGTGATTATAAAATTAATTAGATAAGAATTCTATGTAATAGAAAAAGGAAAATTTTAATAATTATGGAAATTTTCAATATTTCAAGAATAGGGATAATAATAAAATGAACCTCCGTATACCTCTCCAGCTTCAAAACTATCAACTTTCTGCTATTTCAAAGGTATTTTTGGTGAGAAATAACTATTAATTCAAGGGTGTGGTTTAGTCTATTTATACTTTAGAAAGCCTGTTTTGGGGACTGTATCAGTCAGCCAAAGTGGTCCTGATGCAAAATACCAGAAATCTGTTGGTGTTTATAAAGGATATTTATTTGGGGTAGGAGCTTACAGTCACCAGGCCCTAAAGAATCCAACTCAAGGTACCGTAAGAAGTACTTTCTCACCCAAAGTCTGTTGCCATGTGTTGACGCCAGATGGTGGGCAATGTCTGCAAGAGCTCAGCCTTCTTCCTTCCGCTTAACGCTCCATGGACCCACCTTTTTCGGATCTTAGCTGTGGGCTGGCTTAAGGCTTGTCTCTCTTCCCGGGGCCAGCTGTAAACTATCAGGTGAAAGGCTTGGCTCTCTCACTGGGGCTCCAGCAGACTCAACTGTCTGTGTTCTCCTTCTCCATGTATTTCCCTCTCTTTAATTGAGCATCCCATTATATATCCCACAAGGGGTGGGGGGACGGGGATGGGACCTCAAACCATGTCACCCTAATGACATGGTCAAATGAAAGCCCTAATCTTGATTTAATAAAGAAAAAGTGAAACCTCTGAATTGAATACAGTCTAATACACCCAGAGGTACCGACCACTTTACAAACACAATCCAATATCTATTTTTGAAATTCATAAACAATACCAAAGTGCCACAAGGACTTATACACTTTTGTTTGTTGGCATGAAGTCACAGGGAAGAGCTTTTAAGATGTTTGCCGTATTCTGTGTGTGTTGAAAAGTCGTCTGTTTCTCACATTTGTGTAAAACAGCAGCTTAAATTAACTCACGTCCTGTTTATTTTTTTATTTTTAAGGCCAGGATATCTAAATGAATAACAACAAAAGTAATATAAATAAATATAGTGGCTTAGGTGAACTGGTTTATAATATATCATTTCTGGGAAAAATACATATCATGTAAATAAGTTATTTTCTTTGAATTTTATAAATAAAGCCTTACCCCTGGGATTAATAGAGAGCCTCAATTAAGAGTTCCACATACACAATTTTCCTCTTTTTGGGAAGAAAATGCTCTTAATCAAGATTTTCAAATGTGTTTATTGGTTATCAGGCAGTTAGACATAGCCTTCTGAAGGAGAAGAGGCTTTCATTTATTTGAAAGCTTCAGCTCAGTGCATTATTATGGCTCATCCATATGTAAACAATAAATTGGTTTTGAGCTGTTAAAATAGATGTCACTAGGTTTCTATCAGATCAAACACTATTTAGTGTTAAGGTTTTCAGATTTTCACTTGGAAAAAATATATTTTTCAACACAACTTTAGTTGTTTTTTGATATTTACCTCTTTAATTCATATAGACTAGAAGCAACATATTTGTCAAAGGGGAAGAGAATGCTGTAGTTAGGAGTTATAATAAAATCTATAAAAAGCAGATTGACTGCCTGTGGCCATTAAGTGTTGGAGTCAAGAGCCTGTTGAAGTATATTTATTCTTCAGCATATGACTGAGTATAATTATATAGGCACTAAATTTAGATAATTAAGAAACAACCAAATTATGGTAAATATGCTTTATTTAGGAATTCTGTTTAGCTTTTGTCAAAAGTTTCCTTAGCAATGTTTTAAGACAAAAACATTTTTGCATTCTCTTCATTTATTTAGAAAATTATCCTATAGAATCTTTCATCTTGATTTTCTGCTGACACTGTTTTTTTTTTTAAGATTTATTT